>JBAMDN010000756.1:0-35943 GCA_037074945.1 Tetracladium marchalianum | reverse complement strand
GGTACAACTTTCGCTTCTACCTTCGATTCTTTCTCTCTACTTTTTCATCCTCCGCCGGGTTGAATGAGTGGTCGAGCCCTTTTTCGACCTCCGAAATCCACACTTTTGTGAATAGATACCACCATCGCTAGAGTTACCGCCGGTTTTTAGAACACCCTCTCTGGGGTTTTAGAGGAGAGGAGTTTTGTGCTTCTGCCGTGCTGGGCTCGCACTGTATGTTTTTAAGTTGAGAGCAAAGACAAATCAGACTTTCGCTGAATATAGATTTGGGACGTCCTGCCTGGAGTGCAGAATGTGGGTGGGGGTGGGTTAAACGGGATGGGGGTGTTATTTTTGGATAATGCACTTGCTTGGTCTGGGTGTTTCACCCGTTCCCATAAATTCGGGATAAATACGACGAGTTGAAGAAGTCATGCATGATGGCGGGATGAACAGACTCGTCTCGAGTTGCTGGGGGAGGCAGTGTTGATCCTCGAGTAACAGTTTCGTGTGTGGCTTGTGTATGGGGGAGGACATGGTTGAGATGAGACAAACGACCCGCTGCGAGGCTGTTGAGGACAGGGCGGGGATCTGGTAGTCTAATAATAATGGAGATGATGATGTGCCATGACGATTTTTGGGTATCCTTGTTGTGATGTCTTTTTCAAGTCTACGTGAATTATATTGTAAAATCATTGGGAGATGTCAAATAGGTCACTTGTTGACAGTTGCCAGTAACATTTCCATCACCAAATTTTCCGTAATTACAAAAACTTCCCTAAACTAACCATCGACTTCGCCTTGAATCGTACGCATGCAATTCACACTTCATTTGTTGCGAGCATGTTGTGATTGCTACTTCTCGTTCCCATTGATTTCAAAAATCAAATCAGTCAAATCTCGAGCACGGGACTGTGCTTGACTTTCTTGATTTTTCTTGTTGCACGTCTACATTTTCAGAAACGTGCTTGCAACGTGAGGGGCACGTGGAAGTGTGGTTGTGATTGGTGTGGGATTTTTGTGACTTCGGTGGAGTAACGAGTGAATGGTGTTGTGGTTCGGATGAGAGACGAATTAGATACCTCGATGGAGATGATCGACTTCTTTTTTTGTGTGAGGGTTGAGATTGAGGGAAATGACACGCCTGGAACTTTGATGATTTGATATTTATTAGAGTTAAACTGTATTAAAGGGAAAAACCACTGTTCGTCGAGTGCGATGTTTTTGATTGAATTAGTTATTGTGAGTTTTGTGAAGTGTATTGGTGGTCTTAGGGAAATGAATCAATATGCCCATCTTTTCCTTTTAGACAAGGGACAGATTATTTGAGCTTTATTCGTCAGAGTACAGGAGGCAGGAAGCCTTAAGAGAGACCTCGCAAAGTAGAAGTTAGGAAACATTGTGTTCATAATAATCTCAATACTTGTCTTACATTCTCAATCGCACCAGACACTTGGCAATCTTACACCGCCTCCCAGGTTGGCAGAACAGAATGTGGACTTGGCAGAAGGTAGCCTCGCCTCGTTGCTGGTCGACGCGCCGAATTTCAAAGTGGTAGCCGCGTTCGACCTGCGACCAAAACAATTCTTCTCGAAATAATTCAGCCTCTCCTTGCGCCAATTCAAAAATATGGAAACGTCCACGCGTCGATGACAACATCTTCACACTTTAGATAATGGCTTCGGTCACTTCCCTCGGTCTGCACCAACCCACCGGCCTCCAGTATGCAATTCAAGAGAACCTTCTTCCCGTCGACCCCTCCAATACCGAATACAAATGGCACAACAGTTTTGAGGATGAAGGCACAGCGGGCTCAAACGATGACGAATTACTTGTAATGCCGAGATGTGTGATATGGTCTCGTGGAGGGGTATTTCGAAAAAGCTACAAGTTTGATCTGGAAAAGGAATCGGTTACCCAGGCGTTGTTGACTTCATTTCCAAGTGTTGGACCGCTGGTTAAGAAAGGAGAAAAAGCCGGTACACAAGGCAATAATACCCAGGACAGAGCGTCAGCAATTGTGGTATTTCTCACGACACAGGCGCATGTCTTCTTCTTGTCCGGAACGAGCCATATCATCCATTTACCATTCGAGGTCGAGTCCGCTTGCGCAGCTCCCAATGGCCTGATCATACAACGGAAACTGCGAGTCGATAGTACACTGCCAGCTTCTCTCAAATTTCCAAAAGTTCCTCCCAATTCGTTCGTTTCGTCTCAACCTCAACCATGGTCGGCTGCTAGTTCACAGATATCTACCTTTTCGATTGCGGATCTGGGAGCTCCCAAGCAGCTACCCATGCACAACTCAACACTCAAGGATTTATGGGAACCTCCCTCGTTGAAGAGTGATGCGAATTGGCCAAGGTTATTCTCGTTATCTGATCCGCTGGCAGAGATGGGGTTGGTAGTTGCACAACCCAACAAAGAAGACAACCGAAGGCATAGACGATCATCAACCAGGCCCGGATCCCTAGATACAGCTGAAGAAATTCTTCATGTTTCGAGCAGGGGAGATTTTTCTCTCAAAAGTAGCGACAACCCGCTGATACTCGCTTTAACGTGGAATCGGGAAACGAGCGCATATACTGTGTGGAAACTGTCATATGTTGGGCCGGATGGACCCAAAGCTGGAAAGCAACGTGTGGCGAGCGGTACCATGTCTCGAAGGAGGAGCTCCTTCATGCCTGGAACTGGAACTGGAGCAACATCGCCAGTTATTGCAAGCCAACAAACTTTTAAAGAAAGCTTTGGTGCAAATGGACCAGGGATAGTCAACAAAAAAACCAGACAGGAGGTTACAAAAGAGAAAGCTGTCGATTTTGTTGCGACTCTAGACCCAGATTATGATGGTGGCTCTGTTCCGAGGAGAAAGTCACGGCGTGTCAGTTCCATGCTTGCTCGATCGGATTTATCTGCAACTCATGAACGCTCTGCTTTTTCTGATCTTGCGGCTGGACATATGACTGCGGGACGAAGAACCGAATCTCTTGGTGGGCAACATCCAAGAAATAGTGTTGGATCTCATGCAGGGATCAATGGGCAATCATTCACCCCAGCTCCTGCCTTCAGTCAAAGTCTGAATAGCTTCCTCGAAGCACCAGTGGATGATCTGCTGAACGAGTTACGGGCTGGTGGTGATTTCGAAGGTTTCCATACTATGGGGATTGACGACGAGGAATTTGATGCTTTGAGACAAGAAATCATCTTCTCGAAAGTCTGCACCGTACCAGCTGATCACAGCAATATTCGCTACTCAAGTCAGCATGTGCCTGCTGCAACTCAATCCAAAGTTTTCACGTTGACAGCACCGCTTTCCGCCGCCGACGAAAAGAAAGGTAACTCGGTAGTCATTTGCATTCTAGACGCAGATGAGAAGAAGCTCCTGGTTTTGACACTATTGACGAAGACCCACAAAGCGAGTGTCAACCTGAATGGTGATCATGTCGGCAAAGATTCCGAGAAGGATCTTACCGTGGTTTCTTTGGGATCGATAATGAGAGCAAAAGGAGTCATAGATGCCTGTAGACTTGACGACGGCAAGGTATCTCGTATCCTCGTCTTGACGGAGACACCAGACGGCTATGGAGAATTGAGCTTGCAGGCTCCATGGAGCGTTTTGATGAAAGTCCCATTACCTGCCAAATTTTCAGTCAGCAATGTTCGAGATCTTGGCCATGATTCTACACCTCGAGCAAAAAGGGAGGGAGGATTTAAGCGAGTTCTAAGTCAAGGGCCAGGTGCTCTCAATGGCCTGCGCAACTCCAAACCCCAAGGCGTTGTTGACTTGATAGATGATACTGGCAAGATGCACCAACTTCAAGTTCTCTTGGAACCACGAAACCCACATGTTAAGAAGATTCTCGAGGTCTGTAGATCAGTCGTTCCGGGAGGAGCGGGCGGCGAAGGCGTCTTAGTTGGTTGGTGGAATGTTATGCAATGGTTTCGACTTGAGTCGATAGACGTTGTGGATACCGAGTGGTCGGCACTTGTGGTCACACTCTTTTGTATGGTTTTGGGAATAACCAATAATGACAGACCAACTAACAAGCCCATTAACACTAAGCGCAAACCTCGAGCGGGACATTTGCGTTCAAGTAGTGGTGCCCAATCTGATCTTGAAAGTTGGGAGATAATGTTCAAACAGGAGACGTCGAACGGAAATCCATTGCCATCGTGGGCTGAGAATTCTGCATGGAAATGGCTCTCAGAAGAGACAACTTTCAAATCCCGACAGAAGAACAATAGCTCAGCGCCAATGTTTGCCTCCCAAGGCAAAGACAATACATCTTTCTTGAGAAGTCACGTAAAACTCGCCAAAGATTTCGCCAGCACAAACTTTGGTTTTGAGGCTATATCTGGCTGTCTACCCACATGTGGAGAAAGACCAATCGAGTCTCGAAAAGCAGCTCTGTCGGATACGTTTATAGGGCTCCATCTTTTGCACGAAGAGCAGAAACTCAACATAATGGCATCTGATTCCTTTACTGCAGGAACTCCGACCTTGACACCAATACTTGCCCAGATGGCCGCATGGCTTGGATGGAGGAATTGGATCGAGGCATATGAGGTCGAGGAGGCATCGTTGATTGATGTGCAATACGAAACTAGTAAGTCCGAAACTCAGGTGGGAAATTCAATTAACAATTAATCTAGATCCCGCCATCGCCTCCTTTATGCCTGAGCCATTCGACTGCCCTTCGGTATATGATTGGATTCAAGTCTCCTTGGCCTCCAAGCAATTAGCTCCCTTCATGTGTCTCACAGATCTCGTAGCTACTCGTTGGTCTCATTCGGCAGCTAACATACAAAATGATCTGTGGTTACAATTAACTCCTAGAACGCTAATTTTTATTCAATTCTTCTCGGTCATGGAAAAAGGCTGGACTTCTGTGCAGTTCGTCGAGGCTCTAGTGACCGCTGGGTTAGATTCGTATATGCTTGACACTCTCCCAGAGGCTATCCTTGCGCCTTTGCAGGAAGCCATTGTACATTGTCAAGCAGAACCGCCCACTGGTTGGAATAAGAACCTGCTCTCTATCATTGGAAGGGAGGATGTACATATGTTGCTCTCTCCAGGTCAAAAACCTCGCAACACAAATGCTACTCTCTTGGTAAGAAGAAATCCTTTAGAGTCCACAAGCACCAAGCTGATATAATTTAGGCTCCTTCACATGAATCAAGTCAAGATGTTCATGCCCTTTGTCTGTTTATGGAAATTCCAGAGTCGAGGGAAGCCTTCGATGGCTCTGCAGAAGTGGATCGACAAGCTATTACACGCACCATCTTCAAGGACGACAGGAGGATGAATGAAGCCATGAGTATCTTGAACACATCACGACCGCAAGTAGCCCGATGCAAGTCAGATCCAGACTGGACCGAGTCTGAGTTACTCGAAGCACAGAAAGTGCATGCACAAATGCTCGCTCACCGCACTTTGGCCATCCCATCTGGACGAGGCCTCATCTATTTCAGTGCTCGAATTCCGCTACTGACACAAAAGTGGGTTATTCATGGTTTCAATTTGAGTTGTGTCATGAAGCCAGATAATAATACAGTGGGAATTGATAAAAGCGCCTTCTGCGAGGAGAAGGTGTGCTGGGCCTTCTTCCACTCTGGAGTTGCTGCAGGCCTCAGCATCTCGAGAGACGCGAAAGGAATTGATACATCATGGATTCTTTTCAATAAGCCTGCATCTGAACATAGTCACCGACATGCAGGCTTCTTATTAGCTCTCGGTTTGAATGGTCATCTCAAAAAGGTGGCTAAATGGGTCGCATTCAAATATTTGACACCCAAACATACGATGACCTCCATTGGTCTTCTGTTGGGATTGGCTGCATCTTATATTGGAACGATGGATTCGCTTGTAACTCGGCTGCTCTCAGTCCACGTTACAAGGATGTTACCACCAGGAGCAGCAGAGTTGAATTTGTCGCCACTCACGCAAACAACGGGTATCATGGGTATTGGTCTTTTGTATTGCAACACACAACATCGACGTATGAGCGAAATTATGGTATCTGAAATCGAACATATCGACGTCGAAACAGAGGTGGAGCCTCTGAGAAATGAGGGCTATCGACTAGCTGCCGGGTTTGCGCTCGGATTCATCAATCTTGGAAAGGGTTCAGATCTCAAGGGCCTTCATGATATGCGTCTCACTGAAAGGTTGGTAGCTTTGGCAGCTGGCAGCAAGAAAGTTGATCTTGTACATGTCCTTGATAAAGCAACGGCGGCCGCGGTGGTTGCCATTGCACTGATTTTCATGAAGTCGGAAAATCAAGTTCTGGCACGCAAGATTGACGTGCCAGAATCTGCTTTGCAGTTTGACTATATCAGGCCGGACATCTTCCTATTGCGTACTCTTGCGAAACATTTGATCATGTGGAGCAAGATTGAACCGACGTTTCAGTGGGTCAAGGAGAACCTTCCTCGGTCCTACCGGAATCGAAGTTCACTTACAACCATTAAGACATTGACGAGCGAAGATCTTCCATTCTTCAATGTGCTCACAGGCATATGTTTTGCAATCGCCTTGAGGTTTGCAGGATCAGGGTCTTTGGCTGCTCGAGATTTGCTGCTTCATTTCCTCGATCAAATGATGCGTATTTGCCGAATCGAAGCCCTTACTTTTGATAAGAAGCTGGCCAGAAACACCATTAGGAATTGTCAAGATCTGGTAGGCTTGTCTGTGGCAACTGTCATGGCCGGAACTGGAGACCTAGCTGTCTTCAGACGATTACGTTCCATGCATGGTCGCGACGACAAAGCTACTCCTTACGGAAGCCACCTCGCCGCACATCTCGCAATTGGTGCGCTTTTCCTCGGCGGCGGAACCTACACTTTTAGTACCTCTAATCTGGCAATCGCCGCTCTACTTGTGGCCTTTTATCCAATATTTCCTTCTGCTGTACAGGACAACAAATCTCACCTGCAGGCATTCCGACATTTCTGGGCTTTGGCTGCTGAACCAAGATGTCTCGTCGCGAGGGATATCGATACAAACCAGCCGGTTACTGTCCCAATCACCATCACTCTACGCAATGGCGAACAGATACAGCGCCATACACCATCGCTAGTACCCGAGTTAAATGAAATTAAAACTGTGAGAACCAGCAGTCCAGAATACTGGAACTTGATTCTCGATTTTGAAAATAACGAAAATCACATCGCGGCTTTCAAGTCTACACAGACCATCTACGTCCGCCGACGACCAGCTCATGATTCAAGCACATCCTCCTTCCAAGCCACCCTGAAAGCTCTCAATGAAAAAGACGGAGCTCCATCTCATCCCTTAGAGTGGCTATTCGACCTCCCCGCCTTCTCGTCCCTCACGCAGGCGGAACGGGCTTTAGTCCTCCCACCAGGCCACGGTGGCGCGAGTGACGTTCACGCAGGCACCGAGGAGACAGTCGTAGATGCTAAATTAGTTCTCGAGAACGGTACGATTGGTAGTGGAAATCGGGATCGTCTAAAGGGATTAAGATTGTTGTTTGAGTGGGCTGATATGAGGAGTCAGGAGGGTGGGGATATGAAGTGGATCCGCAGAGAGGTGGTGGAGAGATTGAAGGCGAAGGTGTGGATGTTAGAGAAGGATTGATTCTTTCTTTATTGATGAGGCTACTGTATGTGGGTTTTTTTGTTGTGTTTTGTTGGGTTGGGTTGTGATGTATGTGGTGCATTTTTAAGCGGGTATGGGAAATAAAAGGGCGGCTGAATAGTCTGGGTGACAAAGAATGGTAGTTTAGATATTAGATATGAGATGTGATGTTTGTCGTTCGAGAGAAATTGTGTCTGTCAACTTGTGAATGAAGGGGGGTTGACAAAACAAGAATGAACCCATTTTCAATACATTTAGTTACATCGGGATTTATATATCAACATATATTGGAAGTCTTTCCGAACTTGATGCAGGAGCTATCTTTCTCGCAGTCTTCAACAGTGATTTATCTTACTTCTCCTTAATCCTTTCGACGTCCCTTGGATATGAATCCCCTCTACTCTCCTGTAGTCAGAATGGTACTTAGTATCCTTGTTGTTCTGGTAGGCAACATTTACTTGCATTGTAGATGTCTTCAAAGTTCAATTTGAACAGTTCAAATCAGCGCTTTGAATGACTGACCAATATGCTTTGGACGCTATGTCGTTGACTGGTATGGTGATAAGTGTTTGCGTCACTGGTATTCTCCTTCTGATATCGAATACCGGCGCAGGCTGGAATCTGCCGGTTGAGGCCGTGCCCTCAGAAATCCGCGCCGCTTCTTGAGCGTTTTTTGTCGCTTTGCATCTTTTTGGTTGTTAATCGTGCAGCGTTGCCAGCTTTTTGGCTGGTGGAGGGTGTTAGCATGTAATCTTTGTGCATGATTCGGTCTGTGAATGCATTCAAGCTAGAGTTTGTCACTCCTCCTTGCTGTAACGTATGATAAACATGAACTTGACAAAAACAAGGATTGTGTGGCCTAGGCACCTTCTAGAATTATCAGAAGACCAATGAAAAGATTCTACACTCACAATGCCTCGTGTTTCTGTCTTTTCTCTTCCGGCGTGACCCCAGGTACAGTCCGCTTATAGATCTGACTGATCTCATCATGTAATCTTCTGTAGTTCTCCTCCTCATTTTCCGTCTGTCCCCGATACGAGTCACATTGAATACTGATTGAGTCCGATGAAGAGACGTAGTAACGACTAGTCTTAAGACTCTTGTGGAGGGCCTTGGGTATATGAGTTACAAGAGCTGCTCTCGGCCAATTTGTCGTTGCCTTTGAGCTCGTTCTTTTGGTAGGATAACCATCAGCTACGAGGTTCTTTAATTGGAATTGTGTAGAAACTTACTTGTTTGTCTTTTGCCCGCCAGGTCCAGATGAGCGAGAGAAGGTTGTTTTAGCAATCTTCGTCGGAATCATGGATTTTGAGTCCGCAAACTGGCGATACCATTCTCGAGCAATCTTGAATTCGACTTCATCGCCATCGGGAACAGAGAATGCAGAGAATAATCGAGGGCATAGAAAGGACGCCGAGGAGCACAGAGACATTGGCCCACCTAAAACAAAGAGGGAAGATCTAGAGGGGCAGAATGCCTTGCAAATAAGTTTGCTTTGAAGCATCTTGTTAGGCTAGGGGAAACACCTGCCACTCAGATCAACCGATAAACTTCTTAACTAAGTGACAAATTAACACTGCAAACATGTATACGTAGAAGTGTTTCAATATAATTTGGACCTCACACTTGAACTAGCTTGGACTTAAGCTTCGTCTCCTTATTTGGCTTAGCGTTGCCTAGACCGGATGTTGTCTTGGCGGAAACGAACTGGCCGCAAACATCTCGCCCGACGGAAATATCTACACCACTTCCGTCACCACTTCACTACTTCACCACCACAACACACAACATTCTCTCTGCCGGTGTGCGCTACTTGTCTCGCTTACATCTATCAATTCTGCGACAACGAACTATCCGAGTCCTTGCAGTCTGTCTCTGCTACTACCATCGCAAAGCGCGTAGATCGGTTCGCGATGCCAGCCTTCTGCTGACGCTTCTGATATCTTCTGCGACCAATTTGCCCTGCTTCCCTCCCCCCTTCCACTGCCTTGCCCTACCAACTCTCCTTCTTCTCCCACTCTCCCAAACCTGAGCTCGATCTGCGATATTCTGTTGTTGCTCCTCCGGACTTCTACCCCTTTTTGTCTGACTGAGCCTTTTCTCGTCGTCGCTTGTCCCTCCACACTATTTGCGACTACAATATCTGAACAAGACAAGAACGGCGCAAATGTCCGCCGACCCTCCCGAGTATCACACAAAGACTTTATCACCTCTCTCTCCTCTTCCAATCCATCCTCCCGAACCTGCGAATATTCCAGTCCTCAGAAATCAGATCGATCCTGTCTTCAATATGACATCTACACATATCGAGCAGAGCCCGAGCGACCAGCTCATCTTACAGACTCCTGTCAACATTCAACAACCTCCTTCACCCGGTACTCCTTCGTCCGACTCAAGCTTCACTGATGCATACGGCGATCAGAATGGCGTAGAAGTAGATAAGGAAGTCAAGCCGGTGGCCCAAATTGAGGGCGAGGTCAGCGATGATTATGCCAACACGTTTGACTCTGATATGGAGGATCAAGAACAGGTTCATGATGTATCACAAGCAGTTATTGATCCCAAGACGGATACCTTACCTACCACTGCCAACCTTCCCGCGAGCACCGTATCTGTTGTTGATATTGCCCTCGAGTCTCCCATCAACAACGCCGAACACGGCGCAGTCGTCCCCTCCGATCCATCCAGCTCCCTCATCACCCAAACAACAACTGAGCCTCTGATTGACACTCCTCTTACCCCCCACGCTCCATCCAAGCTTGAGGCAGATCCATCCCCTCCCACGTATGACGATACTACAAATGGTGGTGTTGACATTCAGCAATTGCTTGACAATATCACTGCAAATGCCGAAAAGAATGAGTCTGCCATAGCCGCACAATCTGCTGTACCGGCAGTCACTTCCTCCCTTCCAGCACATGCCAGTCTCCCTCCTCGACCTCAAGCCTCCCTCACGCGCACTCAACAGGATGACAGGCAGACCCATTATACAAATCCTGCTGGCTCCCCCTCCTCCAATAGTTCTTATCGACCCCCAGGAGTAACTACCTCTCTTATTGCTGCAGGTGCTCCAGGAACGTCTACAGATCCTAGAGGTGGGTTGTCTCCCCCTCCATCAACATCCTTCTCCACATCCAATAGATCAGGTCATGACCGCATGTCTATTGGTTCAAGTGGTGAAGTGGATGATTTAGACAAACGCTGGGGTCCCGACATCCAAAAGAAGTACGATGCCTTCCTCGAAGATGAACGAAACAACGTGCTCGAAGGAGCTTGGGATAAGTTTCCGTATGGTTCCAGACTGTTTGTCGGTAAGTGCAATGAGACGATCCATGACATGCTCAGTGGCTAAAACTTGTGACAGGAAATCTTGCAAGTGAAATGGTAACTAAGAGAGATCTCTACCATCTCTTTCATCACTACGGAAAGATTGCGCAGGTTTCTATTAAGAACCAGTATGGCTTCGTTCAATATTATGAGATATCTGCGTGCAATGAAGCTCTGAGACACCAGGAAGGCGTCGAATTGAGGGGCAAGAGAATCCGTAAGTGTCTCCTCATTTTCCTGTGTTCATATGTTAACATATTTTAGATCTAGAAGTCTCAAAGCCTCAGAAGGCTTCTAACATCCAGCGTAACAACAATGGACCCGGTGATTATGGTAGGAGTGGTCAGAATGGTCAAAACGGCCAAAATGGTCACAATCGACAAGCACGAAACTCGACTGACCGATATGACAGTCGACCAGGAATGACTGCTCGACAGGATGATTACGGCCGTTCAATGCGTAATCGCGACGATTATCGACAACCACGCAGATCGATTTCTCCAGTCAGAGGTAATAACCGCAACCGAGATGGATATCCTCCTAGAGGCCGTGACTCCTATGGACGTGATAGCCGAGACAGACGTGAGAGATCTC
This sequence comes from Tetracladium marchalianum, assembly GCA_037074945.1. NCBI lineage: Eukaryota > Fungi > Ascomycota > Leotiomycetes > Helotiales > Tetracladium > Tetracladium marchalianum. Next base: position 24,443 of record JBAMDN010000756.1, on the reverse strand, counting down.
CACCGGCATACAATGACAGACAGAACAACTATCGAGATAGGAGCCCAAGCCCAAAACGTCGTGAGCGCAATGTCGATGCCGAGCTTCCACTCCCATCTCGCGATCCTCGAAATATTCCAGATGTCCAAGTCATCGTTGTAGAGCAGATTAATGGTGCCTTTGTCTCATGGGTAGAGAACGAATTGAAGGCTCGCGGTGTCATGACTGAAGCTATGTTCTTGAGTCCAAGACTCTCTCTTGATGCTGTCATCCAAAGACAAGTTTTGGAGGGTGTGCACGCTGTTACTCTTCTTGACTTGGCAGCACAACATACTAGCAAAATCTCGCTTCGTGTCTTCAATCGCCAGGGAGGAGCGAACAACATTCGATTCGACGAGTACCAGGGTCTGGATCCACAGGTTGCTGCCCAACTGGTTCTTCGTGAGAAGCAACAACAGGCCGCTGCTAGTCAAAATCCGTACATTTCTCCGCAATACGCCCAAAACCAAACCTACCAACCACCAGCGGCGACGACTGTTGTTCAGCCAAGCATCGCAAACATTGTCGGTAACATGGATAATGCTACTCTGCAGCAGCTTCTAAGCACTCTGGGTACAGCCCAGCAGCATAACGCTCCTGCCGCTGCGGCCAATTCCGGTATCGATCTTGTTAGCTTGATTGGGTCGCTCAACCAGCAACAGCAGCAGCAACAGCAACAGCAACAGCAACAGCAGCAGCAGCAACAGCAAACTCAGCAGCCGCAGCAGCAACTGCAACAAGCTTATCAACAGCAAAACCCTGCCTATGCCAACTATCCCGTCGCTCAACCTGCTCCAGCATACAACGCACAGCCAACAGCAAACCAACCACAACAGTCTGCTCAATCAGTCCAGAACATCATGGCGGCTCTTGCACGCATTCGATGATGGAGGCATAGGTAGAGTACATTGACGTATTGACGAGGGTTTGGTTTTTAGCTTTTGGCGTTTGGGGCAGGATCACGCATTAGCATTGTAGGACTACACAAAATTGGGAGGAGTTCTTTGTTTATTTGCGACTAGAATAATGTTGAGATTGGGAGTAGCGCTTTGTTGCCTCTTCCCTCCCAGATGGCGACTACAGTTACGCATGAGAAGAATTGCGCTTCATGATACAGATACAAGATACAAAATCTGTTCTTTCTGATGCTTCTTTCTCGCCTCCTAAACGCCTCTACTTTGTTTATTGATTGCCTTTCTATACCCACGAGGGTGGTGTGCGGCGATGTTTTACAAAATTGTACATAGCAATGGAATTTTCGTCAAAATGACCATCTCTTGAATTAATGCCTCCTTCTCGTTAATTGTTTCTCACTTTGTGGTTTCGCTTTCGTATTCGATGGCCATACCCATGGTCTTTTTGTCATGTTAGCGACGCTCCTCCCAGTCAAAATGAACGAGGGTCAAACCGTACCTAGTCAAAAGCAACTTCTCCGCAGGAACCTTCTCCTTGCTATCCAACCATGCTTGCAAATCCGCTCTCACCTCCTTCTCCTTTCTCTCCATGACATCAATACCTCTCTGCACACAAGCAATCTTAACCTCCTCGAAGTTCATCTCCTCAACACCCCCATACAGCCAAATTAGATCATCGTCAATTTCCAAGTATTCAACTCTCTTCGCGACCTTCTTACGCAACAAAGCAGTCGGCAAACCGGGTAATTGTCCACCCAACCAATCCCATATTCTCGACGACAAGCCCAGAGACCAGGAAATATGCAAAAGTTGCATCCTCTCCAAATTATCCGCGCCTGCAGACGAAGGTGGAGGCACCGTCAAATTCCTGAACGAAATCGCACGTCTTTCCTCGAGCTTTCTCCTATCCGCCGCAATCTGCTTTGGTATCCTACAAGTCCACGGAACGACATTGCTCAGTGCCAACACCACTAACGGCGTGAACTCCCCGCATATTAAAACCACGAGCCCAAAGATAGGAACCCTCTTTATATCATGATCATTTCGATGAAGAAGCTGGAATTCGGAACGAGTGAGTGTGCCTGCTTTGGCTGCAGCATTGACATCGGCATCGTGACGATCGTCCACGGCTTTTTGAAGGGGCCGACAGAGGAGGAAGTTGTTCTTGACGTTCAGGATGCCGGTCTTGTAGAATTTGACGTAGGACTTTCCCAGCGCGAGGTAGTACAAGATGGCGGTTTGGTCAGCGGTTCGGACAGGTGTGTCGATTATGGCTGGCAGGGTGGATAAAGGGGCGTTTATTTTTGAATTTGGTGTGGGTGTGACGACTGTGGAGGTGGAAGATGAGGCATGTCGTCTTTGGGAGGAAAGTATGTAGGGGCGTAGAAGTGAGGTTGATGTGAGGAAGTTGAGGGGGGGTTGTGTTGCAGTGATGCTGCGATTGGAAAGACAGTGGGTGCGCACGTTGCGCAAGGTGAGGGTGCTCATTGCATGGGCTTCTTGTATGGGTTACTACAAGAGAGAATGGAAGGGGGAGTTGAAGAAAAGTGGCAGTTTGGTGTGTTGAGTTCGAAGTGTTGACGTTGATGATAATCGATACCTTCGACACTTTTATTTTATGGGGTGCAGGGGTACACGCGAAGATCGTTTGGTCTGTCGTTTCAAGGCGCTTTGGTGAAATTTTGCAAACAACATGTTGCATATCTATTTTCGGTCTGGATAGTAAACTTTGGTCTTTGATCTCTCATAACACCCTCGAGTATTTTTCTCTGAGAGTTGCGAATATTCGGTGCAGTATTCGTCCAAATCTTACATTCCAAAGGCTTGGCAATTGCTTCATTCGACCTCCAGCCGCCCAATCACGTCCTGCCAATTAGACCTTCGTCCTCAGACAACTCCACGACAAACGCTGTACGACAGAGCCCATTCTATTGCGCCAGGGAATCAGACCAGATATGCCTGCTTCATGATTGCGAGTCACCGTGATCTTACCGGCCATTTGCAGCTACCGACTTTCTCCATCCGGTCGAAGCCGTGATATTTTGGTCATCAACATTAGAAAGCACTGGGCCTGGGCTACTTGCTCCTGCTAGGGTGCGGTCTATGTGTAAATTTACATAAACACGAAACTTGGAGCCTCAAAACTAGAAAGGTAAATCACACCAACCACCTACACAATATGTCCTGGCCTTATCATTTCATCGATCTCACCGAGCAGCAAAAGCATGACCGTCGAGCCCTGCTCGATCGTTATGGCATCTACTCTCAACTCTCGGCATTGATCCCCATTGTGGGATACCGGCTATACAGGCTAAGTCTTTGGGTTTATTCGGAACGACTGAGGTCCAAAGCTGCCTATGCAGCTGTACCCACTTCCCCGGAGAGGAAGAAGAAGAAAGCTTCGTCTCTTGGTGTTGCTAGAACGAAGTGGAGGAGTGTGGTGTGGTGGCTTGGAGGAGAGGTTGCGCCAAGATGGGGTTTGGGGTTGAGAGGTCAATGGATTGCAACGACTTGTTGGATTTTGTGGTTGTTGTTCTTGAGTGTGCATAGGACTGGTGATGGTAAGTCCATCTATTTCGTGCTCTTCTCGAAAGTATTGTTGGCAAGGTCCATGTTTGAACAGTGAGCCAAGTCGGTTGTTGTTTATACAATCTGTCTATCAAATTGCGGCCATATATTATTTATCAAGATGCCATCAAAAGACACCACTAACTTTAACTAGATTACCTTCATCTTACCAAACGTCTTGGTGAGGTTGCAGTCGCTCAGTTTCCATTACACTACATGCTATCAATGAAGTCTCGTTACTCTCCGTTAGCACTGGTGTTTAACGCTTCTCACGAAGAGCTCAACCCGTGGCATCGACTAAATGCAAAGGCAATTTATATCTTGCTCATGTCTCATGCTGCCCTCTACCTGAACTTTTTCGTTGAGAAGGGGGTTCTTGAAAAGAGACTCGGCGACAAGGACGTTATCGTTGGTGTAATGTCCATGTGGCTTCTCACCATCCTCGTTTCCACTGCCCTTGGGCCTATACGGAATTGGAGCTACCGCTTGTTCTTCGTCCTCCATCTCATCATAGGAGTACTACTTCTGCCCTTGCTCTATTTTCACGCACACCACCTTCGTATCTACGTTGTCGAGGCACTCATCCTATTCATTCTCGATGTCACTCTCAGGAAGCTGGATACCGTGACTGGATTCGCAACCATCACCCCGATCACAAATACTACGCTCGTCAAAGTCAAAGTTCCTATTCCGTCTGAAAAATTACAAAGATTCCATGCCACACCCGGCCAGCATGTTTACGTATCCATTCCACCAAACAGCACGCCACCCGGAACATCCTTCCCATCTATTCACGACCTGCTTCACAACCCATTCACAGTAGCAGAAGTCTCGGACTCGGATATCACACTCGTCCTCCGTACTCTGAACGGACCCACGAGCAGAGCTTTAACAGCACTCACTAAACTCCACAAAGCAAAACCTCCTATCAATATCGAAGGTCCATTGGGAGGATCACAACACTTCCCCAACCTCGTCGCAAAGTATGACAGGATCCTACTAGTAGCAGGTGGCGTGGGATCAACGTTCATCCTACCATTTTTCAAAGCCCTCAGAGCCCAACTGGAAAACGAGTCTCTGAAGCAAGATCGTCTAACATTGGTATGGTCGATGCGTGAAGCAGCAGAAGCGGATTGGGCTGTAGAATCAGCTGAAAGTAAGAACAATATAGAAGAAGATGAGAATATCCAAGTGTATTTGACGGGTGTCAACGGTGTCGACAACATGAAAGATGTACCAGCGGATGGAAGTGTAGAATTAGAGGATTTACGTTCCGATTACGAGGCTTTACACATCGCGGGTGACAAAGGAAGACCTGATTTGAGAATGGTCGTGGATCAAGTTTTTAGACAGGGCGTTGATGAGAAGGTCGCGGTCATGGTTTGTGGACCAAAGAGTATGGCGAGAGAGTTGAGGGGACACATTGGGAAGTGGGTGGTGAAGGGGAGGGATGTGTGGTTTCATGATGAGGGCTTTGGGTTCTAGGTTATTTTGATGTTAAGAGGTTGGAAGAGCTTTGCGAGTGAATTAACTGGCTTTCTTCGCATTTGGCGACCTGATTTCTCAACAGTCAGGTATAGATCTCACTTGGCTAGGTGGTAATTTACATATCTAATTAATCCTCATGGATACAAATTTCGTCGGGTATCCTTGTGGTTTGAAAAAAAAAACTCAATATATACTTGAGATTCAATGTCGCACCCAATTTCCGAGTCTGGATGTTCCTCCACAAATGCCTTCCCTTCACTTCAGCTTCACATCGCGCATGAAGTTGACTTCCCCTCAACTTCACTTTATTCTTTAATTTCTCCTTCTCCTCCACTTCTGCTTTCAATTCACTTCTCTATTCTCTCCACTACTCATTCGCTTCCTTGCCCTATCGCCAAAGTATTTGTGTTACACAACAAAACAATGGCCTCTCGTCGAAACAATCACCTTGTTCGTCCACCCAACGATACATTATGCCAACAGGCCCTCAAAACTGTCAAACTGTGAGATTGTTCCAATTCACATAACAGCTAGCAAATAATTTATCCACTGAGATGACTGACTCCTCTCAGCTTTCATTCTCAAACTTCGACATCGTCTTCATTTCTTTCAAAGAACCGATTGCCATACCACAAACCACAATTTGAATCTCACAAAACACCTGAAGGACGCGATGTCATCTCACAATTCTTTCAGCCCCCATAAATTCGCAGCAAACCAGCAGAAATGAGGTCTCCCGGATTCTTCGACGTTGGATTCCGCAGCCACCCGAGCCAGTTGAACTCCCCAAAAAGAAGTCAAAGAAAACCTCTGGCAAAGACTAAACAGGCAAGTCCGCCTCCAGAGCTCACAAAGAAAGCAACAATACACCGTTGAAAGAGAAACCCAAGGATCTCAAATCAACTGGCACACCAAAATAACCAATGAATTCCCAGACATCGAGTCCGAATCTGACATCGACTTTGACATCCCTCCAGAAGGCGAATTGAACGAGAAGAACGGGAAGAAAAAGATGAGAAGCTCTCGTTGTTGAGTAGATATCCCCTCTCCCAAACCAACAGAAGAAGAAAAGCTCGACGAAGAATTCGATGATACGCGAAATTTGTTTCGGGATTTTGTGCTTGATCCGACTGATGAGTGGTAGATTCTTCCGAGGGTGTCAAGAGCGAATCTTTCGGACATGGAGGAGGAGCGTCAGGAGGTTGTTCGGTATAGGAGGGATTGGTGGAAAACTGCTGCTGCTGGCAAGGTGAAGAAGATTGTTGAGTCGGTTGTTAGACGAGGTTAAGTGTTTGATAGAGACCGACAAGAAGTATGATTTGACTAAGGGAAAGGAGTACATGTATGAAATAGGTAAGGTTGATAATGAGTTGCATTTATTAGGCTGGCATACCAAATATAAATTAATGTACCAAATACGAAAGTAAAGTCGAGATAGCAAGTGAGAAGACGTAAGCGATACAATTCTAATATAGTTTGTAATTATCGTATGAAGGTTTAAAACTGTTGAGGTCCTTGTTCCTTCAAATGTGTAAAGGTAAGTGAAGGGAAAAAGGACAGAAGAAATCCTAACAAGGGATTCGTCTTTACATTGGCATTCCTGCATATCTAATTACCCTGTTTTTGACGACTACTCATTGACTTATTACCAATGATTTCAGTAATATGTTTCATGGGTATCTCACAAGTATGGACTGTTGTCATGAACATACACCACGATCTAGGAACATATTATTAGTGCCTTGGCATAGCCAACTGGGCTCATGAGACCCCATCCACCCAGCCGGTCAACCAACCAAACCGACACTGTCGAAGACACCCTCACAAGGCTGACAAACAACACGCTTGACGATTGCGGAGCGTTACATTGGAGAATCCAACTAGGTTGAAATCGTCTTAGCCTGAATTTCCATTGATCTCAGCATTTTACATTAATCCAGTCTTCAACTATTTTTTCCAGTATGGGTGCCTACACCTACGAAGATCTTCCTGCTCCAAGAAGCGGCGATGAGTTAGACATCCATATTCGTCTCCTCAGACTCGTACCCGGGGATAGGTCCGACCAAATCTCTTGTAGGATCAGCATTCACCCACTCTCCAATCCACCAGTTTACGAGGCCATTTCTTACAGCTGGGGACATCCGGATGATAAAACCGAAGTCAAATGTGAAGGCGGGCTTCTCAGTGTGCCTAACAATCTCAATGAATTCCTAGTTCGCATGCGGGCCAAAGGGCAGGACAGGACCTTGTGGATAGACTCGGTCTGTATCAATCAGGCTAACCCAGAGGAGAAAAATTCCCAGGTTGCGGCTATGCGACATATTTACAAGAAAGCGAATTCTACTGTGATTTGGCTTGGAAAGGCCGCGCAGCATAGTCTACTTGGGTTCAACTTCGCCAAGGAGTGCAGTGATAAGTATATCAAGCACCTGGCAGGAGAAAAAGATGAGAAAGTTGTTAAAAGACCATGGTACAAACCGAAAGCCTACGAGGAGTTTTATACAGTGTTTGACCCGAAGTGGGGCGCATTCTTCGGTCTGTTCGATCGAGCATACTGGTCGCGAGCATGGATTGTTCAGGAGGTTGTTGTATCATCAACTCAATGGGTGGTCTGTGGAGATGATGTGATCCCTTGGAACACACTCTTGCTTGCACTTGCCTACATTGTAACAATGGAGGTATGGATTTGTGAATTCTACGGATCGAGCAATATGAACCAGCTGGTGGCGATGCAAGTCTCGCTCAACGAAATTGCGAACCGGGACAAGCCAGCTCACTACAAAGTTCTACTTCGGCATCGAACATCTCTGGCAACGGATGCGAGAGATAAGATTTTTGCATATTACGGAATATCTGCACACACAAGTCTTTGCAATCACAATATCAAACCTGATTACACGATGACTATAAAGGAGGTTTTCACAAATGTTGCAGTATCGACTCTCAGGGCAGCTACCGATTTGGAGTTTCTGGATGTCCCTCGGTTGTCCAAAAACAATGAGCTTGGTTTGTCATCCTGGGTCCCAAACTGGGAAGCAGAACCATCTGTCCTTCTTACCTCATTCTTGCAACTCGAATTTAGATCGGCTGAGGATTCGCATAACTTCTATCACGCCACCAAGGAGTCTCAGTTCACTCCAATCATAGACGAAACTCTCACCCGTCTGGAGCTTGCCGGATACACCATTGACAGGATTGTTCGCACTACAAACGAGTGGATAGTCCAAGATACGTCAGGCTATACCTCGATCAGCAAACAAGCACGGATCTTACAGAATAACCAAGGATATGTGCACGAATGGGAAACTGTCCTTGGATATTCCTCGAAAGCTCCATATCCTTCGGGCGAGAAGAATAGAACAGAAGTTTTATGGCAAACTTGCGTTGCTGGGATCTTTCCCAAAGGGAAAGATGAGACGAGGAAATTATTTGAAGCCTTCGATGGACGACAGTATTGGATGAGAATGATCCAAACACTGCATCTCAGCGGTTTCATCTTACCGTGGCTCATAGTCGTTCTCATAGGGCATTTCCTTCGTACACTTGGAATTCCAAATCCAGAGATACCTTTCAGGACACTCACTTCGATCATGTCAAACAGGAGGGCTATGGAAACTGTAGAAGGGTATGTGGGACTGGCGCCCAGGATTGCCGAAGTGGGAGATTATATTGTTTTGGCTAAGGGTGGAAGTCTGCCTTTGGTACTACGACCAAAGGGGAAAGATTGGGAGTTTATTGGGGATTGTTATGTTCACGGGGTTATGGATGGGGAGCTCTGGGATGAGGATAAATGTGAGAGAATTGTGCTTGTCTGATCTGCACAACCTCACGAGTAGGTATAGTCATTCGCGATTCTGTTCACATTGGATATTCTATTCTGCATTCCTCACTTGAAATAGCGTTGCGAGTAAGTTGTTATAATGTTTTATTTTTATCATTTATTCCTTCTATTCGTTCCGTTCTTCTTCGTTCCGTCCGGTCAATATTACTCCGTGCTGCCCAATCTGGTGACTTTAGTTTAAGAAGATCACGAAACAGGTTCCAACCAAAGGAAGTACGATCCTTGAAGCTTCTCAACCTCAAAACCCTAGTTCTTCTAGCCATACGTTTCACCTGTGCCCATACTGACCTGTCTTCCACCTCTTTCTCGATGGGGTGCTGTGGAATCGGCTGCATCGACTTCTGATTAGCATCGGAATTCAAAATGGCAAGGATGGCTCTGGCATTGTTGATCTGACTTGTGACTTCGCGCGATGTTCTCGGCTCGGCAGACTCCTCGATGGCGGTGCGAAGACGAGTCACGAGGCGCTTTCGTGCGAGGTGGAGTGCATGAAGAGCCGCTCCTTTGCTCTGGGGCTTGGAGTTGTGCGAGTGCGAAGGCATGTTTCAGTTGAAATTTTCCGTTGCGGGTTAGTTGTAAAGTAGTAGAAGTTTCTTGTGGTTGAGACAGAGAGGTTGGGAAGGAAGAAAGAAACGTGAGTATAAATGTTCGGTGAATGGTGAAGTATCCTCATTCATTAGTCCTGTAAGAAGAGATGGTTGTCGAGAACTTTTCATCTGTCTCAATCATGGATCATTTTTGGCATCTTGTAGAATTGTCGTTGTGAAATAATCCACTGTGATCAGAGGATGAAAGTACATGAACAAAGACTTTGTTTTGTTGTTTCATAGTTTCGATTCCTTGTTCGTCGGACTGAAGAGTCTGCTAAAATGAAGAAGAAGGATAGATAACAATACCTTTCTTGAATGAAAGAAACTCTCTTCTGACCAGCAACAGAACATTAACTTGAGACAATCGGTGCTTGGACCGATGAATGGTACAGATTCATCATACTTGCCAAATGGTGACCTTCTGTCAATAAACAGCAGGTGGAGGAAACAAGGAACAGACGACTTGAATCAAAATCCGCTAAATCATTGCTTAGATCGTTTCTCATGAAGTAAAACCAGTGTATTGTACATCTACGACATCATCGTAGAGTCAACCCTAATTTTGACCTCTGGGTATCCACTTCTCCCTTCATCCTTTCCCTATTCTCAACAGACACATGCCTCGTCATAACAATTTCAGTTGTATGTGCCTTCCGCTCCTTCGTCCTCCCTGTTCTTACATCCCCACCATCATAACTATGCAAGCTTTCCAACTCTGTCTCCCTCCCAATAATGGCACTCTGACTGGTATTCTTTCTACTCCCTCCTCCGAATGTACTACTTCCGAATGTCATACTCCTTGGATATCCCTCGGTCCCACTCCCCTTCAAAGTTGTATCTCTCGTTTGTCCTCTATTCCGTAATAGACTTCGGAACGCAGGGAGATTGGCCACGATCGTTCCAACAGCTGCTTCGATTGTGGACCAGAGTGAGAGAATGATCGGACTATCGACTAAAGTTGTCGGGTCGACTTTCATATGTGCTGTTGCTTTCGTCACGTTATGTAGACGGATGAAGGCGAATATGACGACGATTATGCCCAGCGAGAAGAGTGATGTAAGGCCAGCTTTTTGTTTGAGGGACATTTGGAGTGTGAAGAGGAGACGGAGGGGTAGTAGCATGACTGGAAGTATTGTTAGCAAGAGAGGTGAACTTCATTTGTAAACCAATGAATGCATACTTAGAAAATCGGCAAAAATGTCAGCAGCTGTAGCGAACTTGATGCTGGCATCCGATCGCTTCAGATCTTCTGGTGCAGAACATCCAGCTGTTGGATGTTAGCAATTGCATTGTTACATCTTCCGTCCGAGCAGAAAGATACTTACTCGCGCTCCAGTATTTCTTCAATGGTACGCAAGTGAGGAAGTTACTCAACATGCACGCCAGATAGGTCAACAGCACTAGCGCGAACACAACCCACCAAATCCGCATATACTTTGGCAGACCCAAGACCATCTTCCGGAAAAAGACCAGGAGAGAAAACTTTCCTGCGCTCTCAATCAGTATACTATGTCACCGACTTCAACACAAGTTGGGAATTTCTTAACACATACCAGCCCACAAAGTCGACCAAAAGAGCAACATCTGACTATTCCACCCAAAAACAACATGATCAGCTCAATCGAAAGTCAAAACATAAGATCAAAGTGTTATTACTCACGCAAACATCAATTTCAGCGACACTATATTCTGCGCCGTAAACTCCTCCATCGGCAGCGGGGGAGGGGTCATCGGATCTTTTGCCGCAGCGAGGAGGTACTGTCTCGTCCTGTCGAACTTGGGCGTGACAGTGGCCACGACTCCCACGAGCGCTGAGAGAAAGGCGAAAGATAAAAACGCAAAGTAATCCTCGGGGAGGAATTTCTTTTGGATTCCCCAGCGCAGGACTACGCGTGCGATGGTGGAGAGGAGGGCGAGGCCCCAGAGGGACCATACGATGGCCTGTGTTGTCAATTGGTTAGTTTGTGTTAATACATGAAGTGAAAGGTTATGAAAGGTATGATTTACCAGGACTTCTGTTAGACTGTACATTCTTGTCGGCCAATGTTGGACTTTCTCTACTTTGTCGGCGGCCTATTAGATTTCCGAAAAATCGAAAATCAAGACACAATGCACGATGATATAGATCTCTATCGAATCTTCAACAAGAATCTAAGCCTTACGAAGGCAGTGTCATATGTGAAAAACCCAGAAGTAACTCCCTCCCGGACAAATAAGAGTAGGACCGAGGATTCTTTAAATTCCAGTTTTGCCTTCAAAATTTACACCCTGTTGTCGATTGCATAATACCTAGTACACATGCAAATGCAGAACAATCTGCAGAGATGCAAGCCACATCTCTTGTGTGAAAAGGGGGAAGCTGGTAATGTAGGTAAGGATAATTTCTGGTTGGATGGTTCGTTCCCTTGGGGGTGATACTCCTGTCAGAAGCAGACGCAGACACAGACGCAGAAGAAGAAGTAGAAGCGAGGCAGAGGGAGAACCGGAATCCGGGCGGAAACCGGGACGTGGAGTGAAACTTGGTAAGAAAGATTTACGAGGACGTAGGTGTCTTACTTCGTACTTTTTCCCTTTCTTTCTTTGGCCCAAGGCGGAGTACGTGAGCAAGTTACAGCACGGTATCAAGATGTTGAATTCGCTGTCACAGCCACTTGACTTATCGTTTCTCGAAGGATTGGAATTCCGTGAGAACAACAATATCAAAGAACAATTAGTGAAGAACCTGCGTGCAACACCAAGACCGGCGAATTTGTTACCATCCTTTTCTTCAAAGCTTTTCAGGCATTCGTGGCAGGCGAGGCATGGCAGGGCACATCTTCAGATCATTTCCCGATACTCCCAACGGCTATTTAGCCCTCGTTTCGAGAGCATGACGGGCGGCGGCACAAATGTAAGACTATTATTGTAAGCGGGATTGCTGGCAACTGGGTTCGTTGAGGAAGGAGCCGAAGTCCCTCAAGGAGCCAGTGTCATTGACCTCTCGGCTAGAAACCCGGGATCCTTGGACTACAAGGTTCAGAATCGGAATCTTAATCCAAACGGCTTGCAAGCTGGATTGGGAACGATTAGCGGCACGGGTAAAAACGACATTTGACAATTCCGCGTTAAATTAAGTAAGGATTGTCATTTTCATTTACCCCAAATGCCGGTAATCTTCACGACGCACGCACGAGCCAACCCGAGCACGGATTCGAAGACTTTTGCTGCTGAAGAATCATGCTGTCCGTGAGGATTTTGCACAACAATCATTATGCAATATATATTAATTATGTAAGTTCACGAATCGAATGATCCCTCACGCCTTCTCGACTTTCCATCCTCCTGGCATCAGATCCGTGTAAAATCTCTTAGGATCATACTTGGCACGGATGGCCTTCAACTTGGCCAAGTTACCAGGTCCATAAGTCTGGAAGATCTGCTGTCCCTCCCCAGCATCGTTCAAATAACGATATTTTGCCAATTGGCCGGCTGCCGAAAGTTTCGTTTCGATTGTTGAAGTGACCAATTTTACGAAAGCGTAGATTCTCGCATCGTCTTTGGAGTCAGTCCAGGAGAAGTTTTCGACCATCCCTATTTGTATCTTGTTAGCATGCGTATTGCGAGATCCATCCCGAGTCTTTCGCATGGGCTACTTACAGAAGTACGGGGCCTTCGAAACATCAACTCCTTGAGGATTTCCTCCTTTGTTGATACCTTGCTGGACAAAGTTCTTGGTTACAGGCTGAAATGCGACACTGGCTTGCAGACCAGCAACGTCCCAAACATTTTCTCTCACCATCTTCTCAAATGTGTCGTGTACAATCTGCAAGGCCGCTCGGTTGGCATAACTAGAAACGACCTGGAAGGCCTGTCTTGTACCATCTCCAATCAAGTCATCCGTTCCTTTGACATATGTGTACAATGTGGTTGGAGCGTACGTGTTGACGATAGCAGGAACGGCACGCAACTTTGCCAGAGCAGGTTGATCGCACACCGATCCATCATAGAAGAGGGCGGAGGTGTAAATCGTGATGTTGAGAGCTGAGAGCATAAATATAGACGGGATGACAGCCGCTTTCGAATCAGCAGATTCGTTTTGACCGAAGCTTGCAACGGCTGACAAGAAGGCCTCTTTCTCGGTTGAGGGAATCTGAGCAATACCAGCACAGACGCTTGGAGAATTGTAGGTACGCAAGTCAAATCTCGTCACAATACCGAAAGAATTTCCGCCTCCCTTGAGAGCCCAAAATAGATCAGAGTTTGACTTCGATGTTGCGGTGACAATTTTACCGCTTGAGAGTACAACCTGCCAAAGTTTAGCGAATTTCTCGAAGCCGAAGACTTGAATTGCGACTCACCTCAAAAGCCACAACATTATCAGAAGCAAAGCCATATTGATTGGAATAAAACGAAATTCCGCCTCCAAGCAATAAGCCTGGGACACCAACCAGACCAACTCTTCCACCGAGGACCACGAGACCGTGGGGAGCAAGAGCAAGGTAAACTTCAGACCATCTCCTACCTGGTCCAACCGAAGCAATTGATTTATCTGCAGAGAGTGTAACTTGATTCAAGTTTGTCAATGCAATTAGAATACCGCCATTGATATTCGCATATCCGGGAATGGGCATGTGTCCACCTCCTCGAACGGCAAAGGGAGCCTTGAAGTTCGTGATTGTGACAATTGCAATTGAAACTTGGAGAGCTTTTTCAGGGGTGAAAACGCATGCTGGAGCGAGGTAGTTGGTTGGTGTCCAAAAGTGTTGATTTTCGGCCGTATAGTTTGCCTGACCTGGATAGAACACTTGAGAGCCATATAAAAGCTTCAATGCTCCACAAGCAAGTAGGGCATTTGGATTGAAGTTGGTCCTTTCTTGTATTGCGGACGAAGAAGGTGCAAAAGCCACAGCAGTAGCGACGGCAGATGTCGCCAACGCAAGAATTGACAGTCCGGAGACCTTCATCTTTTCAAAAGTAACAAACAAATGGACAGCGCGGAGAGCGGTACAGAGTCAATTGAGGGGGATATGACGACTTTAAAAACAACAATGCGCGCACAATAAACAAACCACCAACACCGAGAACCAACTGCATCCTTCCCATCTCAGGGGCCTGCTCCCAAGCTCACCTCGCCTCGCTTGCCACAGCAGCTCCACTGGGCCCTGCATTCAAGTCGTGGGGTGAGATGATAGACAACTATCGAAATGTACCTGGCGAGGCGAGGGACATGTACATCCAGGCGGACATTGATACTGGTTGCAGAAGGCCGATGCATGCATGTCGTTACAGGGGACAGGGACGGGTCGCGGAGGTTCTTATCCTTTCCTTACCCATCATACGATTGGGAAGTCTGATGTAAATCATACTGGATCCTCCGTACTGCAAGAAATCCGCACAGTTGTGAGAGTAATTGCGGGATCTTCGATCACAAACGGTCGGTTCAAGTTCCGAGATATAATAACATAGCATCACGGCTCGAGCCTCTACCCGGCCCGCTGCTAAGGAAAGCCGCAGAGAAATGTTGGTCTTTCAGCCTTGGCAGCGGACTTGGAAGGTCACGAATTATTATGTAAGCGTTCCTCCATAACCCGTCGGGCGAGGCAGCAAGACTATTGGCTACTTCGAGGCCATCCAGACATTTGATGAAGAATTGTGGCTTCAAGAAGAGTGAAGAAAGTGAAGTGGAAGAAGAAAGTCTGAAAATCTTTCCTCTCACCTTTTGCCAAAATAATTTACCTGGACTGCTCTTTCCCCTTTTCCCAGCCGCGCAGGCGTTGCAGTAACAGGTGAGTCCAACATGAATTCAATTGCACCAATCTTATGAATACCTTTCTCCTTTAGATTTGATTTAACACTTTGATAGAACCAGAAAAAGAGACTCAAAGGGTTCTATCTCAACCCTTGCAAAAATAGATTTAGGTGTGCTATATTCCCCAGAATAACGACATTCCGAATGTCATTCCGAAGCTATGGTATTCGTACTGACATATTATTGATAGATCTACCAGCACCTCCCACCCCTCTAGGTCTCAAACGCGTCGATTTGAGCAACTTCAAAGCACGAGGAATCCGCGATTCTTTCGACAACTGGTTGCTTGTCATTGCCTTCTGAGAAGAACCCATGGCGACAACTGCGGATCCGCCCGTAAGAAAACTCAACATTGTAATGGGTTCATTACTCAAGGATAAGTTCGAAGACCTGAAAACAGCCAATATTAGAGCTTCGCATATTTCGTACGAGAAGTTGTAAGACTTTATTCGGCGAGGAACAGGCCATATTCTTGACCCACACCATAATGAATTGGACTGGGTGTCAATGGCGTCAATACCAGCATACAGCGAATCATACTTCAGAATTGAATCGGGGCTTGGTCTGCAGAATGCATTAGGTGTGTTGCTTAATTACGGACGATATGACGCAGAGCACCCTTTGGTGTACTCTTCATTTTTGGTCGACAATACCAGCAAATATCGGTACCACTGGTGGTGTGAGAGGAGCATCCTTCAACGTCGGAAGACAAAATATTGTTCAAACATCCCAAGGCCCAAATCCAGCTCAAGCTTCCCCTCCTCCTCGTCAAACCACGATTCTGGCCTCCGAAGGTTCTCATTCCACCCCGGCGCAAGTCTCGTCTACGATCAACGCTACCGCATCTGCTCCTCCTGACCCTTTGAATTCCACATCGCCTACAACCCATCTTGCTATCTCTTGTCGTCTCCCTACCATTGAGATTCAAACTCTAGCTCCTCGCCGTAAGATTTGTGAGTACCTTTATCCCCCCACCTTCCATTTGTGAGTTACTTTATCCCCCCTCCCTTTTGGCCCTTGGCGCTACAGCCCAACTATTCTAACGATGTTCCCAGTTGACATGAGTAGGATGGAGTTACTAGAACTTCTTGGAGGTGAATTGGTTTCCCACGGAGTCCCTGGTGAGGCCAAGGAGATTCTGTCTACGCATGGAAAGCGCCTTGATCCTGAGAATGCTATCTAAGAGTTTTTTCCTTTCTTATTTCGACAGGGCATAAATGGTGGTTTGCACATGCATAGGCGTTTATTAGGCTGGGAAGGTCATGGCCAGTGTTGGATACCCCTTTCAAATAACATGAGTAAAATGAAAAAGCAAGTTTTGCTACTATGAATTTGACCCTGTAAACTGGCGCAGTGGCTCCTCTGGGAGGGTCGGCTCGGCTCAGCTCTCTGACTTTACGTTTGTTGGAGTGCTTGCCCAAGGAAAAGAAATTAATGTGATGTGAGGTAGGGTAAGTTCTAAGAAATCAATGTAGAGTCAATAGAATTTATTTTACAGGAGTACCAAAATGACCTTAACTTACAAAGAGAACTTACTCGGTCCAATCCTACGTGCTTACCTTCCTTCTAATCGTACAACTCTATCTGCCTCTATTCTGATACTTGCTTCCTCAAAAATCAACAATATCACCCCTCTTCCTCATTTCGTCCACTAAAAAGTTCCACTCCTCCTCCCTCACCTTGCTAACGCTCAATCTAGTCAACTTTAACATCTGCATCTCCTTCAACTCATCGAATTCTCTCAGCTCTTTGAGCGTGATTGGCGCGGTGAGCTTTTGGCGGAACTCGACGTGCACGACGGACCATTTTGGGTTGTCTGCTTTGCTGGAAGGGTCATAATATGGCGCGGATGGGTTGTGTGCTGTGAGGTCGGGGGTGTGAGGGGATACGATTTCCACTAGATTTTGAGAGCATGATTAGCGAAGGACCATATTGAGAAAGAGGGCGATAGTTTGGGACAAATTATGAAAGGTAGGATTGCTGCAAGGATGGCATGAAGATTTTTGACGTACTGATTCCAACGATGGCAGGAACTTTGCAGGATGAGTGGTAAAAGAAGGCCAAATCTCCCTTGTTCATAGAGCGAAGATTGTTACGTGCTGGCGTTTGTGTGGTTAGTGGATGATGTCACCTGGTGAGAATGATGTCTAGATTCTTACCTGGATATGCTCGTATGCCTATGTTAAGTGTCAGACTCAGTCCAATAAAAAATAAGGCGAAATTAGGGGGGGGGGGGGGGAGGAGAGAGAGTTATACCATCCCAAGGCTCTGGTTCAGTCTTTGCTGCTAGATCATCGATGGAGAATGAAATGTCATGACCTCTTTCAAGACGCGTCTCTGGTTCGGCTTTCATAAGCCAGTATTGTCGACCTGTTGATTCAACGGTAGATGAGGTGGATATCGGTTGTGTGGGGCTCTGTCTGCGGTCAGTAGAGTTTCACGGTTTGTGAGGGAGAATTGACCGTTTTCGAAGAGAGAGGTTACTATCAGATGGTACTGTTCTAGCTAGAGAGATAAGGAAAAAGAGTAAAATCAAACGTACCCGAACATTTCCCTCTTTATCTTCTATCTTCGTGCCATTGGGCTCTTCAACTTCAATTTTCTCCGTTGTTGAGACCTTCTTTGCCCGCTTCTGGGATGTTGGCTTTGACTTGGTTTCTGGTGTAACAACGGCGACTTCCTCCTTCACAGCTGTCGTCCTACGACTTGATCTTCGGGGTGCCTCAACAGATAACCCATTCACCAACTCTCCTGCCTTTCGTTTGCTCATGACCAGCCCAGCGTACCTATGAATAAGCATCCACGGGGTGGCATTTATCTCTCGCACTGGTGATGCGTGCAAGTCAGATGCGATGCAAGATGCAGGTCGGTCCGTGTATGGGGGTTTTGGATGGCGAGGTTGGCTCCCGAGGGTTCTTCTCTCGCTTAAGACTCACCTGCAGGATTGGCGCGTCAGACCGGGCTGACTTGCTGCCAATAGCCTGGAGAAAAAGGAAAGCAGAGACAGTAGAGGCAGCAGAGACCGCAGGCTTTTGGGGGATCTTCCCATGGTGAAGGAAGAGGCATCTTCTGATCCGATCACCCCGCCTTTCCAGACTTGATTGTTTCTTCCCGCTTCCCACGGAGGCGTGGTTGCTGTCCAAAGAGCATAAATTCGAGGCGTGCGCTAGAGGAATTCCAAGACGCCTCCCGTCACCTCTCTTTTCAATCATCACCAAATGGCGCGAAGGGAAGGAGATTCCGATGCAAGACCGATGAGCATCTAATGCGACGAAGAGTCTGTGTTCGCCTGTACATAGTTAAGGCCATCTCATTCGATCAAAGTTCGATATGATCAGGGCTGTCCGTGCTACATCTCTTGCACTACAGCAACTTGGCGGACGATGAGGAGGACCAGCAAGGCTAATGATAACCCGTCCGCCCAAGGGTCATACAGACACAGGACAGGAACCGTACAGTCCAGGACAGGACAGCACTCCAGATGCGGACTGTCTCAAGGAACGGACCATCCGCATTTGCATCTGTGGAATCTCGATGCAAACCTTTGGCCGGCGCACCCTCATTAGCCCATGCAATAATATTAGGCGTCACATCTCAAATGTTTGAGAGAGAGACGGACGAACTGCAGACGGGGGGGATGGACGGCGGTCGTTCCTTCATGACGCCAACGGAGGCTTAACCGTTCGCTCCCTCGACGCCGTATCCATGGAGCATTCCAGTCTTATTACTATATTGACTATATTGACTGTATTGACTGTATTGACTGTATTGATTGTCATTCGGCCTGTCCTGTCACGAAAGACTGAAGGTACAGCAGAGCGAGCTGCCGCTGCCTGACCAAACATTTCTCGGGACTTCGATGCTGGGCTTGGGACACTCTTAATCAGACCTGACGGGCACCTGGCCGCCCTTTTCTTCATTCTTTCTCTTCGTCCTCTCTTTCTCTCTTCCGCTCTTTCGATCTTTCGCTCTTTCGCTTTCCTCCTTCTCGGCATCTCTGCTTCCCAGAGGACTTCCTGGTCTTCTACTCTGTTCTGTTCTCCCCATCTTGCTTCGTCCAGGCCAGCACCGTACTCTACCATGATCCGCACGCTGCCTTGAGCGGACCTGGCCTGTCCTGGATTGCCAACATGGACACGACCCAGTTTACCATGCCTCCCATCTCGACATTTCGACAGGAAGGATGTAGCTTCGAAGGATCGTCTTCCTAGACTCGGCTCTTGCATCAGGTCAGTCGGTTCAACAGGATCAGCTTCATCCTGTCACGCATCGATTGCCGCCAGATCATCCATCTCGTCGAGCGATCAAGCAGCGAGGCCTCTGCACCGGATTGAGACGAGCCAGCCAAGCCAGCCAGCCAAGGGAGATGGACGAACCGCAGCGGCACTCTGCTTTCAGGCACTGCCGCTGGCCTTCGCCTCTTGCGTTCCCAGACGATACAATGCAATGCGATGTCTCATCTCTACAATTTTCAGATGCTTCGGAATTGCTGGATTTCGCTGTCTCGTGCTCGTGGTCCGTCCTGAAAGTGGAGGCGGTTGGGCCCGGACTGGGGTGAGTTGATTGGACGGCGGGCCCACCACTAGCTGGTTTGTTACGGAAGTCTCTTGCACGCTCTTGTGACTTGACCGCTGCACCGCACGACAGACGACAGCAGCATTCAGTCAAATCTTGCCCCCCTCCGACAGCTGGATTTACGTTTCATCCCTGGTGGCGTTACCGCTGTCGACCCTCTCCTGCAAGCTGCCTCTTAAGTTCCTACAGTACTACGCCTGCTACTGCTACTGCTACTGCTCCTGCTACGACTACGCGCTCCAGTGCAACGGCTCCAACTCCGACCTGCGCTGCCTTCCCGTTTTCGTGGCCGCCGGTCATTCGATTCGATTCCTCTCTTTCCCCATCAAGGCCTCCCCCTCCGCTCCCCTCTCTCACTCCGCTCACTCGCCTATCTCGTTCCTTTCTCTTTGATTCATCCAGGCCGGGCCACGTCCAGCGTGAAAGACAAGACAGACAGCGAGGGTGCTTGCTGCTTCCGTCTGGGGAAAAAAAAGAGGCACCAACTCCACATTCCCACACTACCTTCCACCACCCTTCCACCCTCCTTTCTCCCTCCTGATCTTGGGGCTCGGCATTTGCTCATCGATCGATTAACTGGCCGTCTCACATTTAATTCCGGCCGCATCTAGTCGCGTCGCGCTCCCCACATATACCTACCTCACATAGGTTCGTGGTGGTGTATAGTGGCATAGTGGTACCCGGTATGTTCACCTCCTTCTATTCTCTATTCCTCGTTGCCTCGGTCATACCTGCCCCTTTTGACTGGCTGTGTACGAGTCGGTGGTGCCTTCTCGGATTCTGGCGGCCTGGCGGCCTCACTTTGCAATCCACGTGATAATCACCACACCCGACTCACCCAAAACATCAATCAATCATCCTCAGCTGGTCGCGCTGCCCTCGAGAACGGCCAGTGGCAGATCTCTGACCGCCATCCAAAAATCACCTTCATTTACTGACCAGAGCGGTGCACAGCAGCCATTCGCCTTGTCGCAAATCCTGGAATTAAAAATAGGATCTCGTGCTCTGGGACCCAGCCCAGCCCCCAATAGGCTTAGCCTCACACCAATACCTGAAGTCTACCGAAATCTCGCTGAAAGGACCATCAAAACAGAGCAGAGTCGCGTCATTTATTTAGGTATGGCATCCCTCTCCATTCCTACCCATCTCCAGCCATTGTCTATTGCTTGATGCTTCGCATTCCCGCTGCTCTTGGTCACCCGCGTGGCCCTGACTGCTGCTTGCCCTGGAGCATTGGATGATCTCCTCTCGCTCCTCCGCTCCAGTCACGTCGCCCTCTTCGCGCCCTTTTGCGCCTGGCCTCTGCGGCCGGGACCCCGACGTCTGGAAGCATTGCTGATATCCCTTCTCTTGATGTAGATGGGTCCTAGTTGCACCTCCTCTTACAGACATGAGCTCCTGGATGAATGATGGTGCTGCCGTCTCCGCGAACCATGGTTTCCTCGATCCCAACAGCAATACCCTCGATCCCTCCTACATGACCAACGGCGCAAACTTCGATCCCGCGCATCTTCAGAACATACAGCAGCGGATGAATGGAGCGGCGGCCATGCGCAATGGGACGTCGTCGCCAGCATTCAATCTCCCGGTATATCAAACTAACCCCGTGGTACCTGCGAAGCGACCTCGACCGCGCGAGGACAGTCTAGGCACATCTCCTCGACAAGCTCCCGGTATGCTGCCAAACTCGCGCTCACAAACGCCCCAGCAAGCTGCCTATCCTGGCTTCCAGCCAAACCCCAATACACAAGCTCCAAATTCTCAAGCAAGCCCATATTCACATCTCGCAAACGGCTCAGCCAATGCCAGTCCATCCCCTATTATGGCTAACCATCAACTTCGTCCTGGCGGCGTTCCTCAACGTGTTGCTACGGCATCCCCACATCCTTTCTCTCCTGCTGGGCAACAATTTCCTCAGCCGTCACCTTCAGGGTCAGAACATGGCGGCAACAGAACCGATACCCCTCAGAACAATGGTCAATATACCCAAAACCCGAACTTTAATCCAAACTATAATCAGAATTTCACACCTCCACCTGCTCGTTCGGCAGCACCTCCACAAAACGCTATGCCTATGCCAAATATGCCACAACATATGGGGGGACAACCCCAGATGTTTCCTCAACCAGGTCAGCCAGGGCAGCCACCACAACAGCAACAGCAAATTCGCGGAAACCCAAGTCTAGAACAGCAGCAGATGATATATAAAATGCGACTTCAACAACAAATGCAAAATCAAAACGCGCTGAATACGCAACGAGGAGGAATGCCCCTAGGCGCAAATCCAATGGTCAAAGGACCGATGCCTGGTCAGAACGGTCAATTTCCTGGCATGCGTCCACAACAGGCTCAGCAACCTCGTGCTGGTCTGACTCCCGAAGCTTTCAT
The DNA here is from genome assembly GCA_037074945.1 of Tetracladium marchalianum. Lineage (NCBI taxonomy): Eukaryota > Fungi > Ascomycota > Leotiomycetes > Helotiales > Tetracladium > Tetracladium marchalianum. Next base: position 2,273 of record JBAMDN010000756.1, on the reverse strand, counting down.
GAAAAATCTCCAGTCCTTTATGCAGTCGAAAAATATGACACTCGATCCCACACCGATGGTTGGCGACCGACCGCTCAATCTCGCAACTCTTTACATGACCGTGGTGAAATTTGGAGGTCACAAAAAGGTGACGGTGCAGAATGGATGGGCGCAAGTTGCTCAAGCAATGCAATTTCACCCTGGACAGATGCCAGCCGCTCCGCAGCAGCTGAAGGGCCATTATGAGAGGAATTTGCTCATGTTCGAGGAAGCCTGGCAATTAAGTCAACAACGCCAGAGAGCCAACATGATGCAACAGCAAGGTCAACATATGGTACCGCCTGGCGGAGCCATGTCTCCCACAAACCAGATGAACCCACAAGCCGCTGCTATGCAACAGTCGCAAAACTTCCTGCAGCAACAGCAACAGCAGCAGCAGCAACAGCAGCAACAGCAGCAACAGCAACAACAACAGCAACAACAACAACAGCAGCAACAGCAGCAGCAGCAACTTGCGGCTCAGCAGCAGCAGCAACAGCATCTCCAACAAGCACATGCGCAAGCTAGCCCAGTCAAGAAAATGCCGCCAATGCAACAGCCTGCGATCAATGGTTTCTCAAATCCGCAACAACCCCAAGGACACCCTCATCCTGGTCCTCAAGGTCACGGACGGAATAGTCTGTCAAGGACAGTTGAAGCAACTCCACCACAAGCGGGACCTAGCTTCCCAATGCCATCTCCAGTCACAGCCATCAAGACGGCATCCCCACAAGTTGATATTGCCACAAGAGCTCCAATAGCACCACCTCAAGAGTTCACGTTACCTGCAGATCTAGATCCAAAAGTACGAATTTTGGATACATTTGGCGGTGTTGATCTAGAATCTTTGCTTCGATTGGGATTTGCTTTGACATCTGCAAAACCAGATGTTCCCCTGGTGGTCGATATGGGAGTGATAGACATACAAGCTTTGACAATGAGTCTTCAATCTGGAATTCATTCTGAAGTTCGGCTGGCATTGGATACCCTGGTCTCACTCTCTGTGGAGCCTCGTCTTCAACTTGATTTGCGAGCTTGCGAAGATCTGGTTGAAGTTATGATTGAGTGTGCAGAAATACAAGTGGAGTCTCTGGCGGAAAGTGCTGCAGAAGTGTCGGATGTAATGTTGGTCACCTCGTATGAAGATGTGATGCGTGCTTGCCGGTCGGAACAAGATGCTCTACAAGATATCCACGATTTTGGTTCGCCGGACTACGAACTTGATCGGGCTGTTGACAGGTTAATTTGTATTACGACCACCCTGCGCAATCTCTCTTTCTACGAGTCGAATCACCCCCTTCTTGCCGACGAGCTCGTCATCAAATTCCTATGCATCGTTATCAGGTATCTTGGAACTCGAAACATGCTTCTCCGTACCAATCAGAATACTCTGGACTTCATGAAAGATGTAATCATCTTTCTTACCAATCTCGCTCACACCATCGAATTGCCGGGTCGAGAACAAGCATTGTGTCTACTCCATTTCCTTTTGGCTTTTGCCCCCAGTCCTCCACCAAACGTCAGCGCTTCTGACCGAATTTCTTTCTCGCCATACGATCCTGCCATCCATCGGTATCTCCCGCCTGCCGTGGACAGTCTTGCTAAGATCCTTGCTCGCGATGAGCCGAATCGTACTCATTACAAAACTATCTTTGCGTCTGATGTCGCTTCCTCGCCGCCTTATGACCTTCTCACTCGGACTTTTGCGCTCGCGATCTCCGTCATACCCGACGAGAGGCTAGAATCAAAACGAGCAAATATGGGCGCAATTATAGAGGCAAGGAAGCCATTCTTGATGCAAGGACTACTGGCTGCCGAGATCATAGCAAATCTAGCGCCTGGGTATGCGAGTGGGGTTGCAAAATCATGGTTGACGTCCGAAGACGGCTTCTCTCAGAATCTGATTCGACTGGTTTTCTCACTATGCCTCGATTCGGCTCCGCAAGTCCCACAACAAAGGGGCCAGGCACCACCCAAAGGAGCCGAGGACTTGGACGCGGTTCATATTGCTCTCGGGGGACTTGCAGTCTTGCGTCGACTCGCAGAAAAGTCTCGAGACGCCGATGATCCTGCTCCCACAATGCCTGTCATTGGACTTCCTTCACGAGAGCATCTATTGCAAGCAATGAGTATGGTGCATCCAAGACTCCAAGGTATACTAAACCAGCTATCTGCATACGCAGGGCTGGGGGCATAGGAAGACCTCTGGGGAAAATTTTCATTACACTTTGTACACACTCCATTAGACGCATGAT
>JBAMDN010000755.1:0-27561 GCA_037074945.1 Tetracladium marchalianum | reverse complement strand
CAACCTCGAAATATCGCGCCAGCTCCGGCGGCGCCAGCTCGGTCGCAACCCTCACCTTATGAATATCCTCCCCACTATCATCCTCAATCCTACAACACACCGTATGCTGCTGCATACAATGAACAGCCACAGTCGTATCCCTCTCCTTATAGCACTCCTCAGCAACCTTTTCATGGCTACCACGCACCACCTCCAAATCCACCGCCCCCGCGAAACGATCAATCTTCTGCTTCTGCCGATACGGATCGTCCAAAACTATTGCCGGGCCAGAGCTATTATCAGGCAACACCCGGAGGCCCCTTTCGTTTAACACCTTCTCTCGTAAACCAGCAATCCTCACAGTCAAACGCTGCCCCCCCCTCGCAGGGTCCTGGAAATTGGTACAACAGCATCTCGCAGACTGTTTATAGCCCCGCACACGGCGAAACCTCAAATTGGCAACAACCTTATGCGCAGAACTACCACGGCCATGTACCAGTGGGATTGGTCGCTGCGAACTATGATCTACAAACTAGAAGACAGTCCATTGTCGGAATAGGTCAGGGCACACCAGGTCTGCAGAATCCACAACAACCACAGCAAGAAAAGTCGCTTGCAGGTAATGAAGAGATTGATACAGGTGTGAAGACATCCGAGAACACGAAACCTAAAAAGGCCAGGGTTTCGAAGAAGGGAGCTTCGCAAGGGCGCGATGGGTCAACAGATTTTGAGAGCGGGCAAACCGAAAAAAGGGACGCAGAAGGAAATAATATACAGAAAACTTCGAAACCAAAAACTCCGAGAGCTCCCAGGGTACCTAAGATTCCCAAAAGTCTCAAGATACCTAAGCCCAAGATATCTCAACAAGGTACAGCTCAAGTGTCAGATAGGGCATCGGAATTTGAAGCGGCTACTGCTGTAGGGAGATCACAAAGCAGGGAAAGGCTTGGGGAAGATGATTTTGACAGGGTCGATGGGGGTAGACCAAGGATGGTGGAAAAGTCGCACCAGGCGCCCTCGGGAGTTGACGCCGCTGTTGCTGCTGCAACAATTTTCGGATCCAGACAGACTCTCGAAGATGGCGATTCTGAAGAGGAAGATGATGACGATGATCCTGGATCAATGGAGGATGACTCTGACGAGCAGTCATCTGATGACGACGAGTACGATAGCATCATGACCAAGCTTAACAAATACAAGGGTGGTCTTGCGACAGCACTGGGTGCCCAGAAGGCTCCGGGCCTTGATGTGCTTGCTGGAGTTGAAGACGATGAGCCGGAGCCTGAAGAAGAGAGAGAGGCATTGGCGAAGCGTCGTACACGTTTGAGGAAAGTCAAACATAGAGGTCCTCATCCGGCAGCAGAGGTCACTGGAGAAATCAAGCTACGACTTGGGGTGGCCAACGAGGCTTTTGCTGAGAGTCGAATCGATGAAGCAAAAGCGCTAGTAGATGAGATCATCCGTATTAACGCTGAAACGTACGAGGCGTGGAATCTTTTGTCGTCCATCTTCCAGGAAAAGAACATGGTTGATGATGCATTCATGGCCCTGATTGTGGCTGCTCATCTTCGACCAAAGCATGTAGACACGTGGTTCAATGCTGCAGAGTATGCTCTGACCTCGATGGGTCCTTTGACACCGAAACTTCTAGGCGATGCCCAATTCTGTTATGCGAGTGCTATTCGACAGGTACCAACAAGTCTTGAGGCTAGACGGCGTAAAGTCAACGTTCTTTTGTTACGAGAAAAATACAATCTTGCAGCCCGAGAGCTCGTCTATCTTCTCAGAACAATACCGCATGATCTTGATGTTATTCGCGAGCTAGCAACGGTTTATGTTGACCTGCGCGATGGCGCCGCAGGTACAGAATTGTACACGAAGACCATTGCCCATTACAGAAACGTTCCTGATGATTTCGAATCGAGTATCGATTGGAATGATCTTCACTCATGCGCTGTTCTTTACTCACTTACCAAGAATATGAAATATGCCCTGAAAGAAATGAAAGCATTTGCTCGTTGGCTACTTGGGCGAGAAGACGAAACATTCTGGGATGACGTTGTCGAAACTGATTGCGAATGGGATGTTGATGATTCTCGAAGAATGGATGTGGTGAAATACACACCCGCTGGCTATCCACGGTCTTCATATGGGGAAGGCCTTCCAATAGAATTACGATTTTATTTTGGAAAGTACAGATTGGAGCTCCAACATTACGACGAAGCCAGGGTAAGGTTTCCATCTCCTTATTTTTGTCTTTTGCTAAGTTTTTGCAGCGTCATTTCAATTTTTTGATTGACCATCGTGACGAAGCAGGCGAGAATTTGGTCGTCTCCCATAGTCACCTGGTGGCCGACGTTGCAGCTTCCTATTATGCAGCTGAGCAGTTTAAAGATGCTCTGGTCTTTTTTGAAGCCCTCAGGGACGCTTCCATCGAGCTGCCGGCCTTGACTCATTACCAAATGGGAAAATGCTATAACCATGAGGATCGTGGATCAGATGCGGAGAGAGCCTTCAGAGACGCTTGCGCGGTTGATGAAGCAAATATCGAGGCCAGAATTGAGTTAGCACGACTTTACGAAAGAATGGACGAAGCTGAGCAGGCATTCGTCTATGTCAATCAAATATTAGAACTTGAGAGTCTCAAGCAACCTACGTTGTACCGACGACGAAAAGAAAATTATAATGCACCACCGCCAGAAACATCCAGACTACTCTTACCTGGGCCAACCAAAATATCTCGCAGACAGAAAGCAAGAGAAGAAAAGGAACTCAGCAAAGCCACTCTTGCAGAAGGACTTCGAGATCAGTATTTCATTTTCAGAAAGGAGGCGGATGGCATGAGAGCTGGCAAGGACAGGGCTACGGATGCTTGGATGGATTCTGCGAGAGCATTGACGGAAGACTTCAGATCTTGCAGAGCTTTTTATCCATGGGATAGGAAAGAATTCGATGGATATACTGCGGAGGAAGCTAAACAAGCCCAGACATCCCTGCGCCATGATCTCGAGGTCCTGAATCAAGAACACGCAGAAAGTAAGCACTCAGTATGTGTCATAAAAAAGCCCAGCTAACTTTACAGATATTGGAATAAATCTCCCAAATGATTATTCCAAGGTCCCCAACCACTATCGTGGAATCTCCTTCAAGGACTGGATTGATATATTCTGCGAATATGCAATTTGTCTCGCTAAGCGTGGTCGACTTCGTGAAGCATATGATATATGTGAAGCTGGAATTCACGCTATCTGCTTCATGTTCAACAAAGAAGATATGTTCATGCTTCATCTTTGTTACTCCGGTAAATCATCCTTTACCTTCTAAGAAACAAGCAAAGCTAACATGTCATAGTATGTGCCTTAGCAGGTAACGACGAAGAAACCTGCGTCGGCATGGCCCGATGGTTCATGGTCCGCTACCAATTCACCACCGACTCGTACCGCATGTTCGCAGCTCTCCTCCGCATCTGCCACTCGCCCATATCATGGTACTCGTCCGGCCCCACGCAAAAGTTCATCCTCCGCCAGATCAAAACCATGGATTGGCAACTCTCCAACGAAACCCGGCGTCACGTCATCAAAAACGATAAAGCGAGCTACACACATTTTGATAGCAATGGCAAACCAAAGGTCAACGAAGATCTCGATGTCAGTCTTCTGATGATCTACGGCCATATTCTCGTCGCAGGTGCTTCGTATGTGTATGCTTTGAATTATTTCCACCGAGCGCTTTCACTTGATCCGGGAAATCCAATGATCATGCTCTCGCTTGGCCTTTCGTACATTCAATACGCACTTAAACGACAAGTAGACAATCGTCAATATGTGATTATGCAAGGCATCGCGATGATGCATCAGTACTACGCCATCCGTTTAGAGTCTCCGCACTTTGAAGAGCGGTTGGAAGCGCATTACAACATGGCTCGTTCATATCATCTGGTAGGATTGACTAATCTGGCAATGCCGTATTATAGGAAGGTGTTGAAGGGGGCAGAGGATGAGGAGTTTAAGAAGGGAATAGTGGATGACTTCTGTATGGATGCTGCGTATAATCTTCAGACGATTTATACGACGGCCGGGAATATGGAGTTAGCGCAGCATGTGACGAAGAAGTGGCTGTTAATATAGAGAAGTGGTTGTTTTTCCAGCATGGGAGGATACGGTGAGAAGGAGGATGTGAAATGCGGTGGGGGTAGGTGTTCATTTGTATCGAAAAATGTGATACCCAGAGAACATTAGATGATATCACTGTATTTCCAGTGGTAGATAGTTGAATAGAAGTGAAAAGAAGCAATTTTCTTTCAAGGTGGGCTAGATCCAATCTAAAGAAGCCTGGTCATGACCAAATTACTACTTCACCACCACTCTAAACCATCATCAGTGCATTGCTAAAGACCATAGCTCAGACATCCCTATCAAATTTTCTTTTCATTTGCATGGTCGCCGGCGGGTAACGTCGGTTTCTACATATCAAATTAGCATCTATTTTGTCAACATCGCTTAACTTCTTCCTTCAACAAAACAAATACCACTCACGGCAAGGTTACTCACCACTGAACTCGTTGTACCTCCTGGCAACCCAATCAAATCCCCAAAATGCACCGGCAGTCTCGCAAAATTATACAACCCATCAATCTCAACTTCTTTCATTTCCATTTCCACCTCATTACATTCAGACATGGCAGAGAACTTTTGACCGGCCTCACCTTTCACCATCACATGTTAAGCATGGTGGTCAAACAGAGACTTGGGAATATTCAAACCTGACACCTCAGGATTGACTGCAATGCTGAATGTGATGTCTTGGGATACCGAGTGGTAGTGTTCATCCATGTGAGTGTAGGGCTAAATTTTTTCGGTTTTTGGTTCATCCGCATGGTTATGAGATTGAACCTTGACAGTTTTCTTCTTAATAGTCAGACTTCGCGCAGATGACGCATTATTATTGAATTGGAACTTCATCGTTATGCGTTCCGCTTCTGCGCGAAGATTATCAATCATACCATTTCCTGGCGGACGTGTGGATGCGAGCGGAGCAGGAACGTTGAGGACGAAATTGTAGTTGCTGCTGGGGGAAGTCATTTCTATGCCTATGTTCTGCTGAACGATGGCGTTGTTGGGAGGACTAAGATTTGGGGAACGTTCGTGTATGGAAGTGTTGCTGACGGCGGAGGAGAATACTGAAATGCGATCGTGTCTTTAATCTAGGTGGTCTTAAAGTCTTGGGTTTGCCGTGTTTGGCATCATAGGCTTTGGGAGGGACGGGACGTTCCACGAGAAAGACAAACGTAAATTCTCGTGGGATGCCAGCTTTCTGTTGCGTATTATCTTTGAGAGTCTATACCAGTCTTGTGTCGGGTATTCGTGTTGCAAATGTCCTTGATATCAAGCTAAGTGCTGCGCGTGGAGCCTTGACTGTTTTTCTTTGATCAGCACTTTCGCCATACCGTTATATTTGATCATAGTTTGGACTGAAATATGGATCTTTGCGGAGCATTGTATCTCTTACATCTTCATCGTTGTCCCAACGACCGTATCCCTCTCACATTCGACCCTTGGGCTAACAGCTGCTTTCGCACCAGCGTTCGAAATGCTCACCATCGCACCAAGCGAGAAGTTCCATCCCAAATACGACAAGCTGATCCAACCACCTATCCACGAACACAATTAGATTATGTTTAAAATTCCATTCCACGCACATGAACCAATCCCAGAACCAGAGAGAGGTACCAGACACCACTTACAAAGCCAAATGCGGCGCATGTTTCAAGAACTTCAACGGCAACCGATTACTCTTCGCCACTATTTCAATGACCGCGGACTCGAAGTGGTGATCCGAACTGCCAGAGGGAGTGGCAGGATGGAAGGTAAATGTGACTGCGGCTAATGTGACGTGGAGGGTGTCTTTGGTGTGTAGATTGCTGTCGGTGAAACAGCCGTTCTGTAGGCGTTGGAGATGTGCGGACACGAATGCTCCCGTTCGAATTCGCATTCGTAGAGGAGATCGTGGTTGACCTGATATTTGTGATTTGGGTGGTCTCCAATGGCGATCGTGTTGGTTTCGGGCTTTGTTCCTGTAGGTGGTGTAGGTGGTGTAGGTGGTGTAGGTGTGGTTGGAATGGTTGGTGTAGCAGGCATGTTTGTGTAGGAGTCGGAGGTAAGAAATACTGTGCGGAAGAGTGGGCATAGGAGTACGTCGATATTAGAAGTTATATTGGAAGGGGTTGAAGAAGAAATTTGGGATGTTGTAAGGCTGTTAACCTCCAAAGTCGGGTTCTCGAAGGCAATTGCTTTGGAGGAAGGAGCCAAGTTGAACACTTTCACTAAAACATTATTTCGGAATAATGACATAACATTCGACAAGATAAATCTCATCTACTTAATTGAGTACAAAGGAAAAATAATATAGTCATCTTGTGATCGTAGAGGACAAAAAAGAGAGGTGTTTTCGAAAAGAATTTCGTCCAGAAGTCGAATCCATCTTGCGCGACATGCTACCAAAGGGAAAAATGATAAACTCAATAACCCGAATTGAATGTTCCACACTTTTTACCGCCACTCACCCACTTATTGGCCAAGTAACAGTCATCTTTTTGATTGGCGCACCTCTTAGATGCACTTTGAAAATCATCCTTCCCAGCTCGCTTAAATTTGTTGAATCCCTTAAAAGGCTCGGCATATCCGGTATTGCAAAGCTTAAACTGTTCATCGCATGCATCTCTACAACCTCTTGAAGGTCCTCCAGATCCTGATTGTTCATAAGAAGGGCATCTGTTTGTATCCGGAGAAGTGTAGAGCTTGTAAGGATGTCCCGAATGGTAACCTTTCCAGTCATTGTTGCATGACAGATTTGGTAGAGGAATTCCACCCACTGGTGAAGAGGGACCATAACCGTTGGTTGGGTTGTTTGGCTGAATGCAGATATTTGTGTATGTTGGAATTGCTAGTGTTGGCGTAGGTTGATTTTGCCCTGAGGTCGTGGCTGGAATGACGACGACGGGAGGAGTTGAAAGTGACACGGGCATTATAAGGGTGGGCGGAATGAGAGTGACTGGGGGACAAGTATATAGAGTTGAATATATCGTCCCGGGCAGCTGGGACGGCACCGCAGGTATCCCGTAAGCAGATACCACTTGTCGGCAGGTAGAGAGAGTGCATCGAGTTCCAGGGCAGAAATCGTCACAAAAACCGGCAATACGAGAGCAATACTGGTTGAACTCATTACATCTCAGAAGCTCCGGATAGCCCGCATTTGAGAAACATGATGCCAATTGAGTGACGCATGAAGCAAACGCCTTCAAACACGTGAAGGTGTCACTGAATTCAAGAAGTGGCTTTGCACACCATTTGCCAACTAAGAGTTTTAGTTATACTATTTTAAGAAGAGAATTCTTGCCGACTTACGTTTGTATGCACAAGTGGGCATTGGTAGAGGAGGGAAGATTGTATAACTGCACCATTTATTAGGATATGACTGATAATTGCTCGAATCGGCTATACTTACTATGATGTACACAGCTCTACAGACCTTGTAGTTGCTAGTGCAACAGATTAGCGGTTAATCTCGAAATGACTGGAAATAATCTTACTGCCCAAGGTGGTCGTGGAGGGATAAGTCCTCGAGGGAAAAATACTCAGCCTTGTTGATGTGGACTGGGACGTTGTGGTTGTGCTGGTTGAACTTGATGGAATAGCAGATGGCGTAGGACTATCATAGCTTGTTGATGATACGATTGTTGACGAGCTGTTTGTCTCTACTACGGAGGTTGTAGTTTCCGAAGACCTTGCACTTGAAGTGGTGAATGGCGTTGCAAGTACACTCGAAGAACCCAGAGTTGAAGAAGTAGTTAATGAGCTGCTACTTTGATCGGAAGAAGAGCCAGTCGAAGATGTCAATTGCAGGGTTGTGCTCGAAGTAGTCCGCGGGGGACTTGAAAGGGTACTCGACGATATGGGAGTTGAGGAAGTCACAGATGTGTTACTGACATCCATTGAGGAGGTGGTACTACTGGAAACTGATAGTGTCGATGTTCTTGGGATAGTCAGTGGAGTTGGAAAAACACCCGAAGAACCTGGAGGTGTCAATGTCAAACTTGGTGTTGGATTTGACGAGCTCAGAAGACTTGAAGACGAGGATATTGTGCTTGAGATAATTGTTAGTAAAGTTAAGCTTGAAATAGAGGTAGACTCCGAGATTGCCGTTGCCAGCGTTATTGTACTTGAGCTGATTGTCGACAGGGTCCAGCTTGAAGTAGACGTAGACTCTGACGATGTTGTGCCCAAAATCGTTGTGGTAGACATCGATTGGCTTGCAGCTGACGAAGATATCAAAGTAAGGGTGAGGGTAGAAGACGAGCTAGACATTGGATCATCGTTCTTGCAAGGCTCAGTCGACTCTAGATTTTTGGCGACGTAGAGGTTCAACTTGTCGCGCCCACCACAAAACTGAGATCTGTCGCCAGCGCACCGCATGTCACACTCGGATGCTCTCAATGGCATAGTGCCATTTCTCAAGACAACACCACAATGACATTCTCTTCCAAACTCAACGCCGACAAATGCATAGCTTCCAGCAAGGCAAGCAGAGAGACAGCTCTCCACTGTCAAAGTGGAAGGGTCGACATTCTCTTGTCTCCATCCTAATGCACGGCCATCCGGTCCTTCGCTGTAACATCCCATGGGCTTGTAATCCGATATCGTGGTTTTGGAGACAACCGGATATGCGGGATCTTGGTAGATGGATATGATTTTGCCGCCGCCACAAGATTGGGTTTTGTTGCCGTTGCAGGGAAAATTGCAATTCGCTTCGTCAATTTGCATCGCGTTGACGGATGCACCGCAGTAGCATTCGCCATAGTACTCCAATCCGGCATATTTGTAGTCATTTCCTAAAAAATTCTTACCATTACTGTTTCAGGGACAGAGAGTGTGGCATTTTTTACCTTTGCAGAAAGCTACGCATTTCTCAACTGTCATCATCTTGGAGCTGAGATTCGAAACATACATCAGTGTTCTCGGGCTAGTATCATCTTTGAAGCAGCCGGCATAAACAAAGGGAGTAAAATGGACGCAGGGTGGCTGTTTAGGACCTGGTCCTGTGCGCTTGACAAGTTCGCTGGCGTTGACCACGGTGAACATAGCGAGAGCCACTGAGACCGCCGTGTGACAAACGAGGCCCATGATGGATATTTCCAGTGAGTCCAAAAGCTCGTGGAGTGTTAAAAAGGTCCCAAGATCTTTAGTTTTGATGATCAGGATGAAAAAGACGAACAGTGGAAAAGGTAGAAGTCTCTATATAGCACTCTTCCTCCTTCCCTCAGCACTAGCATTGGCAGGTTCTAATGGAAGGGAAACTTCAAAATAACAGTACGTACCTGACTACCTACCGGACAATCCCACAAAACAAGCTTTGTGACACGGTACCACTTTCGGAGGGACTCAAAGATCGGGTTCCCCGATTAAAAGGCGAAGATGGACCCAGGGGTTCGGTACATGGGGTCTTTAATCGGCCTTCAGTCACAACAAGGGAGTTGAAGACAAGAAACGAACGAAAACAGGAAAACAGCAACACGGCCACACACAATCATCCGATATGATCATCTTGGAAATATTTGAGATTCAGCATGGCGCATATGGCCGAGAACATATTTGTATCTGAAACTATTCACAGTCAACTTGATGTAGAAATCTTCCAGAACTCTGTTCTGTGGCACAATTGAGGAACATCAACATCCTCTCGTCGCATATAATCGAAACACTGGCAAAGTACAAGGGAATTGTAATTGATACAGCTATCTTGAGTAGCTAATCTCTGAACAAAGTGGCACAACAAGCGCCATTTAATGATACTCCTGACTGTGACATGTTGCACCAAGACCACCAACAGACACAATTCCCCAAAAGGATCCACAAGGAAACATAACCACTGAGCAAGTATCGCTATAGTGCTGGAAATAATGCAAGATTTTTAAGCACTCCGAATCGGGGTCTTCGGAAATTTGAAAGAAGATAATAGACAGACTGCGAGATATTGAAATGATAGCTCACTTAGGGCATTGAAATAGTAAGAAAAGTATATGATACACAAGACAGAGCAACCAAGACAGTAGCATATGTAGACAATCATTCAATATCTCGTACCAATTGTACAGGAAAGAAGAACCCCCTAAAGGTCGTTGAAATACAAGAAAGCCCAAGCAAAACGATCAAGAGTATTGTTTCATAGTAATCTGCATTGACTACAACTAACTACATCATGTAGTAGAGGGCATATCTGTTTTGTGACATGCAGTCAATTCTCCATCCTCATAACGCCATTACTAAATACACCCATGCAAGTTCCGCCCACAACTTAATTCCTATTTCTCAAGTGAGGAGGCACAAACTTTCCTGACGTTCCACTGGGCTTGAGAGTCTCAGCAGCTGGTGCAGCAGCTGGGGATTCATCACGACGCTCTGCATCTCGTCCACGTGGTAGAGGAGCAGCTTCACTTGAGCTTCCAGCTCCCTCCTTCTCCTTGGCAGCTTGTCTGTCTCTCCAACTTGGCTTTCCACCAGCGAGCGCAAGACGGGGTGGGCCACCGGATGATGAAGGACCAGTTGAATCAGATCTTCCAGGAGGACCTCGTGGTCCAGGAGCCTCGCGGGGTGCTGGAGACTCAGTTCGTGATGATGGCACCTCCTTTCCTTCGGCCTTGAGTCTCTCCTTCTCTCTCCAGCCCAATTTAGCACCAGCGAGAGCTAGCGGTGGACGAACGCCACCACTACCAGATTCGGTACGTTCAATTAATGGAGCACGCGAAGGACCAGCAGCCTTGTTCTCTGCACGACGTTGAAGGGCTTCTTCCGCTCGTCTCTCTTGCTTTGCTGCCATCTCCAAAGCCTCCTGTCTCTCCTTCTCGCGCACAGCCTTGAGCTCTGCAAACTCCTGTCTCTTCTTCTCGTCTCTTGCTGCCTTCTCTTCTGCCTCCTTGGCAGCTCGCTCCTCTTCCTCACGGAGGATGCGTTCTTGCTCCTCACGTTGACGCTTCTCACGTGCCTTTCGCTCACGGAACTCCTTTCTTCGGGCAGCAATCTGCTTCTCAAGCTCCTTCTCTGCGTCACGACGACGCTTCTCAAACTCGTCGTGTCTTCGCTCAACGACACTCTGTCTGAACGACTCATAAGCAGGTACCAATCGGCTCAATCTGTGCTTGAGTTCAACGTTCTCCTTGTGCTTTGCCTCGGCTTCCTTCAGTGTCTGAGCCTTGGTCTTTTCGTATGCAGCCAAATCCAATTCGCGTTGTGCTGCGTAGTCCTCCGGTAGCTTCTTGGCCTCCTCTTGTCTGAAGGCACGTTCGAGGTGATCCAAACGCTTACCAGTGATTCGAAGCTTTTGGTTGGTGTCATCCTTCTCGCGCTGGAGTTGAGTAATCTTCAACGCATGAATTCGAGCACTATCAAGGTTGTCGAGGTTGTCCAAGTCAATATCCAAATCCTTACCAAGAATACCAAGCTGCTTGATCTGCTCGGTGAGTTCTTGTTTGCGTACTCGATCAAGTTCAGCCCGTAGACGCTTTTCCTCACGATCCTTCTGCTCCTGTGCAAGTCGCTTATCCTCAGCTTCTTGAAGTTGGGCTGCACGGATACGCTTTTTGGTCGCCTCTTCCTTCTCCTTGCGTGCTTGGATCTCTGAAGCTTCTTCCTTGCGCTTGTGAATGACATCCTTACGGACAAGGATGTCACGGTGTTCTTGCTCAGCACCAGCCTTAGCTCGGGCATAGGCTTCGTCACGAGCACGGATTCTGGCTTCGTTGAAAGATGGATCGACATATTGGCAAGTGACAAAGAGGGCTTTGGAGAGACGGGTAAGTTGAGTTCTGACAATCTCGGATGGAGTGTTTTGAAGGCGTTGGACAGAAGATGTTTCACTCTCGGCAGAGCCGGAGCTAGTCCCGACAGTGACAGCCTTAGTAGATGAGAATACATCAGTGTCGAAGCTCAGAATACCGGTGGCGTGATCCATTCGAATGGCAAGATCACCCTTCTTGTTACCGTTCATGATAAACTTCTCAATTGTATCTCTTGTGACTTGGAATGGCTCAGGGAACTTGGCAAGGTTTTCAACAAAGCCAAGATCAACAGTCTCATATACCTGGGAAAGTTGTTGGAAGAGACGGGTGAGAATGACTTGTTGAAGAGGCAAAACATACTTCTCCATCTCGGCATCTGCACCAATTTGAGACAAGATAGGAGAAATCTTTTGGCAAATAGACAATGGGTGGAAGTCGACCTCGAGAATGTTATAAAGCTCGCGAATCTCAGGACGAGCACGCTTAAGGAGACCCTTGCTCATGGCATCCTTGAAAAGAACTGCACGAGTTGGGGCTTGAGCCATACCCAAAAGATGTGTGAGACGGGAGTTCTTGTTTTTCTTGGCTTCGTCAATGTCAACGAGGGCACCGCGGGATCTGGAGGTGCTGATGACTGGAATTGCCAGAGCAGACAACAAAACAAAGGATGCAGCCTTAGAGAGATCGGCCTCGGAAGTGGCTGGGTTATCTGCCTTTCGGCTCTGGCCTGCTGCAACCATAGATGCAGATTGGCGCAGGAGGTTGTAGTATCTGGACCATGCCGCAGCGTGGAACAGATAGTTCTCACCAACGAGAAAGATTCTGGTCAACTTCTCGTAGTAGTTGGCCATCATGATATTCTTTGGTGGGCGCTTGCTGAGGTTGAGTAGTGTATGAATATCCTCCACACTTCTGAAAGCCTCCTGCCACAACTCAAGTTCCACGGCCACATTCAGCTGTTGGAAACGAGTCTCCAAATGGCGTTGAAGAGTGTCGGGGTCGTTGAGATTGATGGCATGCATCTGTGCAGAGTATTTGGCAGCAGTCTGAACATGGTTTCGAAGCAACTCGCAAAGTCTGCGGAATTCGGTCTTGCGGGTGTATTTTTGGCAGAACTCGAATGCCTGCATAGCAGTGCTCTGGTACATAATCTCCAAGCGTGCATTATTTCGGAGAATATCTAGAACAGTTCGGTATGTTTCCCAGAGGAACTTGAGGGATGGAGTAACAATGGCGCGGTCGGTACGGTCTTTGTTCAACTCGGCCGAGACTGTGGACAGGAGGATAGACTCGGGCGTCTCGCTGTTCTCCAGATCGTCCACATTGGCGGTTGCATCGTCCGCCTTTTCCTGTGCCTGCTGCACCTTCTTCTCTGAGAGATCGATGAACTTCTTCAAAACCAGCTCGATCGTGCCAACATTGGTGTTTTGCGAGATATTCTTATACTGGTAGAGGGCGTCCTTGGCCAGCTTTCCCTTCTTCTGTTCTACGGACTGCTCGACCAAGAGGAGCATGACCGGCTCGAGGGACACGATGGGGACATTTCGAGATCGCTTGGAGGTGATATGTTCGTGGAGGAGGACGAGAGCAGCCTGCTGCTGCCCAACGCCCATGAGTTCGTGCGCGCGCTTGAGAACATTCTCGGGCTTCTGAGTTGGAGGCGGCGGCATGATGATGATGGAGAAGCCTGGACAGGCGGTGATCTGGCAGAGGAGTTGCGCAGAGTAGCGTGTCGATGGCGGGGGGGAGGAGGGGAGGGGGTTGTCGAGATGCAGCGATTCCTTGTGTGGGATATTTCGGATTTCGTAGCAAAAATCAGTTTCTACGTCGAAATCCCGTAAGCGAGCCTGTGTGCTTGGGTCTAAGCTGAAAGTAGAATAGTGTGTGCCCGTCTTGGCACAAAGTGAATCACGGCAGACGTGAAGAGCTCCAGACGCAGAACTCGGCCAGTGATTCCCCCATCCGGCCGTCCACTGAGTCCACTGACAGATTGCTGCCCTGAGCTTTCCTCTTCCGAGTCCCTCCCCCGAACCAAACAAATCTCCCTCTTCCCACCCCCCAAACTCCTCCAACGACCCAAAGCATCCTCACAATTTCCATCTCCCCAAAAACCTCACCCGCAAACCCACAACCCAGACATTCCCTCCGCGGGCAGGTCCAGATCATCAATCGCTCATTGTCGACTCGACTACCTTATCCAAGGTAACCAACAACCCCTCCACTCCTCCAATCGCACGCGTTGTGGCCGCCCCTTGCGCTGGATCGAGCTGACAAACTTACTCTCTGGTTTAGGGAGCTGCACTACAATTGATCGATCCAGGAGCCGTGACCGCCCTCGCCGCACCACCACCAACACCAGAGAACGCCGACTAATCTTGCCTTACCTCAAATCCTCTCACACCCTCCTCGCTCTTCTCTCCTCTCAAACAACATGCCTTCCGGATACTCCTCTCGCGACGTGGGCGATTCGCAGGCAAAGAAGAACAAGCAATCAATGGCGGACCTCAAGCTAAGACGTCTCACTGAGCTGAACAACCGACTGAGGGAAGATCTCGAGCGCGAGCGAATTCCAGTCTCCCAGGCCTCAAAAAGGTG
The DNA here is from genome assembly GCA_037074945.1 of Tetracladium marchalianum. Classification (NCBI taxonomy): domain Eukaryota; kingdom Fungi; phylum Ascomycota; class Leotiomycetes; order Helotiales; genus Tetracladium; species Tetracladium marchalianum. The sequence continues at coordinate 13,157 of JBAMDN010000755.1, read as the reverse complement.
ATTTGATCTTGTGCTCCTCGATGGCAGTCTGACCAAATACTAATGTGTCTGCCAGCATCATCTCATATACAAACAGCACAAAAGGTATGCGCACTGACCCAGGACAGAAGGATTCAATTCCCCTCAATCAAGGAATCTATGCTGACATTTCATTTCTCTAAAAGACTTCATGGTTCCTAGTGGTATGTGCTCCCTTGTTCTCTCTAGGCTGCAAGCTTACTCGATTTAATCGTTTCCATTTACTAACAACGCGCCCACAGTATGGGGAAACATTGAGAAGAAGGACGATCCATACGCACCACAACAGAGCGGCGGATGTTGCGTGGTCATGTAGAAGGACGAAGGAGATATCCACACGGCGAGGGCGTTCAGGTTGCATGGGAATTGTCATCAGCACCACGATAATAAAGAGATCTTTCGGCTCCCTGTCGTCAGATAATGGCTAGCAGTGCCTTACCAGATAGGCGGGTGTGTTCGATGCGATGATTGTGGAGGGGGTGTCACAGACGATGGCACTATGGTGCATGTACTATCCTTGTTCAGTATTTCATTCTTGTGTATATGGTTGATGGACGGTTATGAATAACTTGAAAAGTCGAATCGTCAATGAATTTCATTTTGGCATCTGCAACTGATGGTCCATGGGAGCTGAGCTGCATGACCCGCATCAAGGGCCGCATGGCACCCTTTTCGTGTTCCCTCATTCCCTTTCAAAGTGCTCGGAATTGGGAGCCTAGCTACTCAACACACCAACCACCCCAATATCACGGAAAGATTCCAGATGCTCCCGAGTCGCAAAATTAAATATTCGGGCACAGACGTGAACGAGGTAGGGCAACACCACACACATCCTTATCACTGTTTCAAGAGCCCCAGCTTCCTACCCTCCATTCATTCACTTGCACCTCGCCTCAGCACCTCACCCCTTAACCAGCAGGCTCATCCCCGTCACCACCCAAACCTCACAATCTGGGGAACTGGGAAATCATGCCAGCGAAGTTAGATCTCCAGCAGGCCCAAGCACGCCAGCTTTCCTTAAGCATGAATAATGTCACTGTAAACCGTGATGTTGCATGAACGAGTGTTCGTCGGGCATTGTCCAACTGTTTTTCTGACGTGTTTGCTGTTTCGTTGGTCTCGCCTTCCCTTCACTCGGAAAATTCTCCGAATGGAATGGGATGGGATGGGTTGGTACCGGTTATTTGGTTATTGGGCTGGACTCTTGGACGAGAGAGACATTTGTTTTGACTTCTTTGCTAGGGAAAAGTTGGGGGTGTGAGATCGTATGATCCTGTTTTCTTAGTTGAGAGAGATATGGGATGATATTTTTTGTATTGTGGGGTTTTCTCTTGCGGTTTTATTGAATTTCTCGTTCATCGCTGTTTTGGGAATTGGAAAGGTGGGAGGTGGGTTGCGTGGATGGAGAGAAGGATCTGCCTTTGGATTACTTAGGGATGGCTTTTTCAAGGAGGAAGAGGATATGATTGTGTGAGAAGTTTTTCATGATCTCTCATTTGCCAGAGAGAAAGTGAGGTTAATATTCATGGTTTATTGTTGTCCATGTCTTCTATTCATGTCCTGTGGTTGGAGAGTTCATCAGCTCTCGAATAGCCCTCTCAGCTGAGACCTGAGGCTGGTTCTAGAGCATTGAGAAATGAAAACTTGAGAATGAAGCTCGCTAAATCATAGAGATCGGAAGATTTACACAAAGTTGTCATGAGGATCGAGGAATGTCTTGTTCTGCTGTTTGTTAGAGGCAAACGATACAGAGAACTAGTATACTCCCTGCCAATTTCAGGTCGTAGTCAGATCGTATTGAGCAGTCTCAGTTCTACCTGATTGCAGATGAGAAATTCAATATCACTTGGTCGAAACCCTTCTTGATTTATTAGCATTGATTGCATAAGTTCTGGAGCCATTAGGCAGAGGGGAGTGTTCCTTCTTCCCTGCTCAAACTTGCCTTGCTGCTTATTCTAAGTTCTCTCTCCATACAACGCAAATAAAAAGATTCCTTTCAGTGGTATCCCTCGATGGACATATTTCTCAATCAATTGTTGACGCTTTTTACAAGAAGAGACTCTAGTCAGTTCTTTCGCATTTGAGATGTTCGCCTGCGGATGGCCTCTCACACTCTTCGCTCACCCATCCCGTTTAGCCCTTCCCCTTGATGTAACGTCGCTGAACTACTTTTCCCAAGAAATTTTGCAAAATGGATTGCCATCTCAATTGCGACTTAATCATGATCACCCAAGGAAGAATCATTCGTATCCAATAGACCAAGCGCAAACCTCGCTTCTGCATCTCCTTTTTGAATTAACGCCGCCCTACAATACTTTATTTTATCCAAAGCAACGCATTGATCAAGAAGAATTTAGTTCTCTATTGCTATCATCCTTGATTCTCATTAATAACCCGGGGATTGTGGGAATTCATAGCAAGTGCAGTAAGTTTCGAAGTGAAGATCTTGATATTGGAGCCCGTGTTCCATTCTATCTTTGGACTGGTTGTGCTTTCGGAAATATATGTAAGTGGGTGAAGAGGTTGTAACCTTGGCCATAGAGAAAAAAGAACGGGAGGATGTGAATGATTTGTCCTCGAGCCACATGTATGTCAATTTTGTCAAGGCGCAAGATCCAAATATGAACTTCCTATTTCATGCTCCATTTCCCCCATTCCCAGATCAAATTTACACCACCTACCTACCTATCAACCTTATCCACAATCCTCATCACCAGGTCTACAATATCCATAATCCTCCATCCCACCACCCAGTCCACCACCAGAAATAACAACCTTTCCTCTAGAATTCAAGATTTCTTTCTCCTCCTTTTCTGCCATCTTCTCTACTTCTTTCTCTGCTCTTGCTGTAAAATCAGCAACTTCATTTTTGTCATCGCTGATAGATGCAACTGGTTCGGTTCTCGTGGCGTCTAAACGGATGATTAACATCTGGGAATATTTCATTGTCTCGGGACGAAAGAAGGATTAGATGAAGGTGAAGTGATATAATCTTGCCTCAATCTCAAGAAATGGACATGAACTTGGATCAAAAGAAATGTAAGAAGGATTTCGAGGGATGAAAAAACCAGACAGCCTTACCTTTCTTCCCATCTACATGTCCCAGATCTCTCTTGGGATCAATGATATCTCGAACTCTCCTCTTCAACTCTTTCGTCTCTATTCCCACGCACATCGATGGTTAGCCACTTATCACTCACTCCAACAGCCTCCTTGATGAATACACCCCGCTCCTCTTCCTTCTTCAACCAAAGAACCAGAGAAATTTAAATCCAAAATCACAGCGGTCCGAATGAACATATAATCCTCCGCAATCACCAATCCAGAGTCCCAAAAAACCCCCAATCAATCAAGACCAAAACCAAAAACAAACATACCAGGAAAACCCCCTTCACTCTTCCTATCCCAAAGCAAATACTCCTTCGCCTCCACCTTTCCACTTTCCTCATTCATTTCCTCTCCAGCAGCATAATACAAATGAACTCTAAACACCCCCCCAGTCGAAGGCTGCAAAGCCACTTCGCCAATGGAAGTACCGAATGTGGAGAGGAGTTCTTGTGCAAACTTGGGTTACTTGTTCATTAGCCTTTCTTCCTTCTCATGAATTTATGCGACTTTAAATTCTCTGTCTGTGCGTTTCTCTGGCTGTTTTGCTCGTCCGTCCTCTTTATTTGAGAGAAGAGCTCTAAGAAAGGGATAATTTCGAGAAGAATGGAAGAGAAAAACGTACATAAGCAGCCCTATCTCCCCAGAAAAACATATTAGCATCTGGATTCCAATCATTTGACACTTCAACAATTCATCCCTCTCTTCTCCCAGCCTCATCAATCTTCACACAAAACCCAACAGCCTCCTCATACATCCCATGTATCAACAAAACCACCAACGAAGACCCAAGTTCAATCAACAAACCTACCAACCTATCTCACGCCAATCCTCCCCCTAAAGAACGAATAAAGAAAAAGAGAAACTCAGATCAACTCAACTCACCGTAACATCCATTTGCACTGCGTACAGAACTGAATCGTCACTCTCGGGAGCAGTATCGAATCCGCTGCTGCTAGCATAACCTGAGACCCCATTTTTGCGCTTTCACCCTTCACTTCTTGCTCGTTTTTCCAGTTGTGTAATCGAGAAGAACTGTAGATGTATCTTGTTTTTCTTTTTTGGAGAAGGATGGAGAAAATCTCGGGAATCGGGGTACAACTTCAAAGCCAAAGGAGAGAGAATGTTCTGGGTTTGGGTTTGTCAGAAGATGGTGTCGTGACTTCCGCGGCCGTGAATCGGGCCAGACCAGACTCGAGAGATTTAAGTGGGGTAGGTGAGATCTGAAGTATCGTTAGGAGGGACAAATAACTTCCCTTGGTATCGATGATTCTCTGCTTCTATAACATGGAAATTTTGTTGTAAAGCAGATGTTTTCAGACATTAGAACAGAGATATGTTCAAAGGGGAAGAGGGCACCCAATTTCATGAGGGGGGCTAGCCATGTATAATGAGGGGCACAAAAAAAGGGCAAAGCAACACAACTGGGTCTTCTCACAATTTTAGGAAATTAGTTTCATTCACCCATAAAGAGATTGGCGATTTATAGAAGAACGGTCATAGAAGAAGATCAATACACTCCGGAAAACCACCAGTAAGCCGTATTGCCAGGATCACTACCAGTTCCCAGAGTCTACCGATCCCGCGCGCACATCGTCGCCCCCACCCAGCAGACATCATCACAACGACCACGCTCCACAACCACCACCAGGGAAACAGTCCAAGCTAAGCTAAGCAAGCCCAGTCGAGAGATACACAGACAGAAGTAACACGTTGATTGCGCAAAAGACCCTCCCGCCCGCTCAAGAAACACCGCAAATCCTCAAATGCACACAGATCCGCCTTGAACCACCACTCTCTTTATGTAAACCCTTGTAAAAGCAAACCGTACCGAATTAGGAAAGTCCCCCATGAGTCCCTAACATCCATTATTTTTGTGTTGATCGTTCGTTAGCATCGGTAAAGTCTCGCTTCGTGTTTTCGTTTCGTAGTTTTCATAATTAGTGGTGAAGAAAAAAGTATTTGTGTACAGTCGGACTTCGTGTTCGAGAGAGGGGGGGCCGTCGCAAGCGCATGCGCGCAGATAGATATGTTTATGATGTAGTCGGGAAGGCTTCAAGATCGAGGATTTCTGAAGAGGGGGCTGATCGAGAATAAGGAGTCGTCGAGGAGAGAGCGCGTGGGCGGTGCTTTTGTCATGGAAGACTCGAGAGGAAATCGCAAAGCTTCGCTTATCTGCGTCCGAACCTGCTATACACAATGATATTCGTAATCATTCTTCACTTTTTGTTCCGTAGAGGAGTAATGGGTTTGCTAGCACCAAGGCCGCCGTAAACGTACTTTTGTTTCTTCTCCGCTGGTTTCAGGATCTGTAAAAAAAAAAGGTTAGAAAATGGGATCAAGTTGAGAGCTTGGAAAAAACTAACCTGGAACGAACATAACAGGCTCTCATCTACGCTCATCATGGCTCCGGCATTGTCAAACTCTCCACAGTAGTTGGGTGCGCTGAAAAGCGTGACCAATTGCCGCTTCGAGAAGAACTCATAACCATCTTCGACAACTTGATGAGCTCTGCAGATCAGATCCATGTCGTGCTTTTGTAGGAATCGAGAGACCACATCGGGGCCGAAAGTGAAGGATACACCTCGATCGTTCTCACTCCATCCTGTGATATCCTTGTCTGGGTCGGACCACAAAAGATCGCAGAGAAGACCGCAATCAGGAATCTAAATGCATTAGCAAGAGTCCCGGCCCTCCCTCGGCAGACCGAGAGATGACAAGCAACCTTTGGGAGAAAACCTACATCGGTTGGGCGCATGACACGTCGAATCTGCTCCATGGAATTGAGATCTGGGCTGAGACCGCCATGCATTGTGAAGATCTTCTCGTCAATTATGGCAGCAATGGGCAAGCAATTGAAGCAGTCGGTGAAGGTCTTCCAAAGCTTGATGTTGTATCGTCTCTTGCACTCATCATAGAAGCCATAGATGCGGTTGATGGAGGCGCACTCATGATTACCACGGAGAATGAAGAAGTTTTCGGGATACTTAATCTTGTAGGCGAGGAGAAGGCAGATGGTCTCAAGGGATTGCTTGCCTCTGTCGACATAGTCTCCAAGGAAGAGGTAGTTTGCCTCGGGAGGGAAACCACCATACTCAAACAGACGAAGGAGATCGTAATACTGGCCATGAATATCACCGCATATCTGCCAGCGCGCAAGGCGGGTTAGCATGCGCCAGTGCTTGGCTTGGAAGGAGAGCTCTGCGTGGAGGAAGGCTTACCTTGATCGGCGCCTCGAGCTCTAATAGAATTGGCTGTGAGATGAAGATTTCTCGGGCCTTGGTGCACAGGAATCGGATCTCGGTCTCCAAGAGCTGCACTTGCTTTCCTGGTCGGCTACCACGGACTTCGAGCAGTCTGTCGATGATGGAATCGAGATCTACATCGTTTGCGTCCGCCATGTCTTATGACCCTCGGATGGGATGTGGGGAAGGAGGAGGTTGTGAATAGGGCAGACGCAGCGAGATGCGGATATGGGGGGTTTCGCTGAGGACTCGACTTATGTTCGCTATGAGGAGAGGGTGTGATGCACCTCGTCGATCTAGAACGCGTGCGAGTGAGCAGTAGGCTCTGGCTCGCTGAACGATGTGGAAGGTGGGCACAGGATTCGCGTGGACGATTTGCCCCAACACGCGTTGCAAGATGGGGAGATACGTACGGGTTGGAGAGCGGCCTCAATGGAAGCTTTTCGTCAGGAGGAGGGTGTTGTCGTCAAGTGCGGGGGGTGATGTAGAATGTCGTTCGCCTTTTTGAAGAGGAAGTTCCAAGGGAGGAAGCTCGCTGGGTCACTGGTTGGTCTGTCGACTCTTCACCTTGGTCAGGATGCCGTTGAAGGGTGCGCTAGCCTGGGAGACGTTGATGGGATTCTTCGCAGAAGTTCACTTTGTTATTCGCCGATACGCAGAGTGATGCGTCGAGAGAAAAGTGAGTCGTTGGAGTTGTGGTCGTTGTTGACTTGGAGAAGGGGAGTGGTCGGCTCGCGGAATTTCTTCTTGTGGTCCTGTCCTGTTTGACGCAAGCGCGGATGGTCAAAATTTTAACGAGATTCTGGAGCCTCAGCAACAACGCTTTGTCCCTCACAACGCTGCGCCTCTGGGGATTCCAGATTCGTCACCGTGAATAGTCAGGCTAGCTGTGAGCACCTGAGCTGGGGAGATCGATATGGCAGTAATATCTCGGGTCTGCGAGTTGAGTACTTGAAATCTCCAGCAGAGGGGGGCTCTTTGTTGTTGAGCTGTCGCCGTCGAAGGTTTTGGTCCTTGCAAAGGGGGTAAACCTTCGTGTAGTTGTTTGAGGTTTTATCAACGAAGAGAATCTCTCTGGGCAATGGAATGCGAAGAATTCAAGGAGAGGCTGGCTTCTCAAGGATGCCAGATATATTTGCTGGGGGTAGCACAAGATTGTGACTACAATTGATCGTCGACTAATTTGTTGTTGTCTTCGTGTTTGGAAAGGCTTGATGCTGAGGAGCAAGACTGCTAGAAGAATGTTACAGAAGAATGTTACTCCTCCAAGCTTACCTTACACAACCTGATTTGGCGGCAGTTTCAGGTTTCAAGGGGCCAAAGGAGTACAGTACTGTACTGTACTATTCTCGATCCTTTGGCGCTTATGCACACATACTCCAGGCACTTCCTACTCGCTGCTGACGGCTCTCTCGCCCTCTCAGGAATCTTAATTGGCAGAGGAACACTCAGACGCCAGAAATATCTCACCAGCCATGGAGGGTTGATCCACTTCGATACAGAGACCTCCATATCAAAACACGAATACATGGCAAGTGCGGGGTCATTAAAGGAGGCAAACACAAAAATGTTCATCATTTGTATCGTATGACGTTGACCAGTAGGAAAGTCTTAACTAGCTGAGATCTTCGCTTGATTAGCTGCACATAGGTTACAGGTGAGTAAGCTGGAGATGGAATTGAAGAAGTGGGAGTAATCCTCGTATACATAATTACTGCTCTCCCTCAACCTCCAGATGTTGACGATACTTTGAGAATACTTCAACTCAACTTGCCTACCCATACATCCAATGATATTGCTCAAACTATCATAATCATTATACTTCAAGAACCATAACTCTCGCAGAGAGGTGCGCCGACAAGCTACACTTCACTTCACAATCACTTCATGCACAACGAATAATCTTGTCTCGGCAGCTCAAACGAATTCATTAGACCTCCAACCCTTCAGTCATCCATTCATGATACCTATGCAATACCTGCAGGAACAATGCAAGAGAGTTATTTGGAAAACCAAACGCCCGCGCTAACCAACCCATTTAACCCCATATAGTACATTCAGACCAATCAATCATGATGGAAAACAACCACCTCCTTCCCCTTGCTTTCTGAGATCTAGCATGGCCAAAATGCTCAAACACAGCATACTCCCCCTTCCGGAGGAGGTAAAGAAAGATAAAATCTCAAATATGCCTTCCAACCACTCGCTATGCTTTGACGAAGAAGGAAAGAAAAAAAAAGAACAAGAATGCCGCAACATGCAAAATATTGCTCCAGCTGAGAAGAGTAGAGTGATAAGGTGCACACTTTTTAATAAACACGAGGGTATCAAGAATGCCGCCCAATGTATCAAAATCCATCACTTATAAATATCAAAAACGCCTCGCTTGCATGAGAGCCAGTGGGGTGTTGTTGATCGATCATTGAAGGGAGTGTGAGCAGAAATTTACTAATGCAAAGCTGACGATGGGTATTATCCCAAAGTTCGACTGCTGATAGTCTGCTGACTGTTGGCTCGAGGGGTGGCAGGGCTCGGCCTGATAGTGCTTGCCGGACTGTAATCACCAAATCCTGGCGATGGCATTGCTTTCTGCGAATCCCAACCCTCTTCGCTTAGTACAGTAAGCCAGCCGTTTCCAACTTCGCTTCGAAGAGCCTCAAGCTTCTTCTTATAAAGCTCGCCACTCACTTTCCAGTCTTGGGCATCGCTGTTTGGAGAAGACTTGACAGGCGGGGTGTAACTGGTCATAGTGTTGATAGGTGACAGTTCGGGTAAACTCTCAACTACAGCGGGTGTATCGAGATGAGATATGTTGGTCTGACTCTGAGTTTGTCGAGAGACAGGAGTGTAGGAAGGAACAGTTTTAGGGGACGGGTCAGGGCTAATGCCATACCCACTGTCTGATCCCGTTGTGGCTACTTTGACCTCGTCGGATGAAAATCTCACAGAGGGTTGAGAGTGGGTTTGCGGTTTGGTAGGGGAGGTGTCAGATGTGGAAAGGTCCACGATTCTTCGCTTGGGCGTTCTTCGCTTACGCTGGCTCGTAGAACTTGTATTGATCTCACTCGTGGTTGCTGCGGGTATCGGGCGCTCCCTACGCATAGACCCGGTATCCCTTGCAGCCGGGTACTCAATGATGGGCTTATTCACATCGACAGGAGGGAGACCATAGTCTGGAGGAGGAGGGGCCATGACAGAAGGAACAGGACGTTCCGTGGCACGTTCAACAAGACTACGTCTCTCAGAATAGCCGGGTCCATAGGTGTCAATCAAAATGTCATCGGTATATCCAGGTGTCTGTCGGAACAAATTGAAGATCGTGACGCGGTAATTTCCATGTGTTTTGGTGAACGGATTTCCAAGAACCCAAATTTCACGAATTTCAGGAATGCCGGTAAGTCTGGCAAGTTCGGTGGGATCTGGAATTCGGTTGTCTCTTAAATCAAGGCGTTCCAGGGGAAACAACCTCTCCACACCAGCGAGAGAGATGAGCCTGTTGGAGCGTAGATTGAGGGCAGTGATGGCTGGCAGAGGGTTTCTAGTAAGCGAATGGAGGGAATCGATCATGCAATTGGAAAGATTGAGGGCTCGAAGGGAAGTCAGGGATGCAAGACAATCGGGAATCTGTGCAAAGAGATTTGACGAGAGATCAAGGGAGTGAAGAGTATTTGCCAAGGGGGCCAGACTAGCGGCCGATATTGAGGTGAGGCCGTTGTCAGCGAGACTAAGATGTTTGAGAAATCTCCACTTCGAGGATGGTAGGATGCCCATGTAGAGAAGGTTTGACGAGCTACTTCGCGGGTTATGCCAGTTCTCAGACATACTTGAATGAGAGCTTCCAGATCCCGATCTCTTCACCTTGTATGAGCCTCTCAGGTGCCCATGGGTCGAATGGGTTCGCGAACTGTTTGGCCGCACGGGTGAATTGCTTCGCGGTCTTCCCTTGGTAGGCGACTTCGCCCCATCCGAGCCTGAACGAAGCAGCGAGGAACCACGGATTTCATCTTCATCGATATGAGTACGATCATCGGGAGAACCGGGAGCAGAGTTTGATTTCACCAATTCGGCGTGGGGAATGGTGGGACTCCTCTTAGGACTCGAAGATGTAGCCCAGGTAGTGGTAGGTGACATTTGCGCCTTTGAAGAGCGTCGCCTGCGCTTATCCATATCGTCAAGCACGATATTAATGAGCAAGTCCGCAGCATCATCAACGCCAGCTCGCTTCACGGTCAAGGATCTCAATTGCTCGGACAATTTGTCCCAACCAAAGAATTGACGAATATCAATGTCGCTGATCTCCAGGGCACTGATGTTCTTGAAGGCAAGTAATGGCACCGCACTGTCGAAAGGGAACTCCTCATACCCTTCTATCAGTCTCGCTCTGCGATCCGGTGCGAGTCGAAGGCAGGGAATTTTGGTGAAGGCTGAATACAAGTATTTCAGGTCAGCTTCTATCGCAAGTCTTTGCTTTTCTGTTCGTGCTGCAGCTCCTCCAGCGCCCAGTCCGAAGTTTGACCACAAACTCGACATGCCAGACATAACGCTACGCACGCTGGAGACGGAGTGGATAGATCCATTGTCAGAACCTCGTCCCTTTGGCCTCTGAGACTGACTCAAGAAGGAAACATAATTTGCGGCCGAGGTGTCTGCGTGCAAGTTTTCCAATCGCACATTCATCGGTCCAACAGATATGCCAAGATCTTCAAAGCGAGAGAGGAGGTAGAAAAGGTGATGCGGAGTCAGGGCCAACTTCGCGGGCTTGATGTTATGGGAAGCGAAGGTAAGATATGGCAAGGAAAGTGCGGCTGCGAGGGTACTCGAAGTCGTCACAGAGGAAGCGGAAGATGGTGGGTTTGTGCTGGTAGGCGAGCCTGGTACTGCAGGTCCTCCAACAGCGCCGGAAACACTCGATGAAGAGCCATGTTTAGGAGTCTGCTGTCGTCGCAACTGAAGAGCGTTCGCCAGAGCCTTCTCATGGGTCCGCACGAAGTGTGCCAAGTTCTAGAAGATGCGGATTAGTGTTATATCCAAAAGCTGGGGCTGCGGCTCTGTGGTCATACCTTTATGAAGAACTGCCCATCCTCAGTGTCCATCATTTGGAATGCATATGGTGGTTTCTGAGGAACGGATATGAAGTTCACAGCCTTTCGGCGGGAAGGTTCCGACTATCGTAAGTAAAGGTATTCCACCTAGTGTGTATCTCGACACCAAGTGTGGTGAGGCGAGGGCGATGGCGGGAGGAGGACGAGGAGGGGTCCTGCGAGTAACACAACGTTAGGTTAATTCGCAGTAGAAATCGTCGTGACAAGAGCAAAGGACGAGCAAGGCTAGAGTGCAGCCGCGATGAAGTACAGTGCAGTTTCCAGAAATGCAGACGCAGAGTTGCAGTCGAGGGTAATTCTTCTACGCCGTAGCCCACTATCCAGCAAAAGAGGTTGAGTCTCGCCCGGCGAAGAGCAGGAAAGGCGCAGATGATAGATCGTTTTGGTGTAGAGGAGAAGATGAAACTCGTGTCGGTGGGAGGAGTAGTACGCACCTGTGAACAGGGTCTTATCGTGAAGAACGTTGGCAGCACTGCACCAGAACCGATCTTGAGTGTCGAGTTCAGCAATTCGTTCAACGACGAGAACGTCGACGACAACAACGACCGCAAAGCACGCAAAGCACGCAAGCACACCGCACACACACACAGTCGGACTCTCGCAGCGGAGGGGTCCCGCTCGCTGGTCGACGATGGGGATAAGGAGCGACGACGAGGTTATGAAGGAGTCGAGCAAAAGAAATCTTCCCTCAGCAGTCGTCCCTCAGCGCACTGGAGTCGTGGTAGCGCAAGTGATTTCCCACAAGCACCAATAGGTCCCGAGCGTGGCTTTTCTCTCTTTGAAGTGCGAGCTGCAGGATTTATGTCGGTCTTCAGCAAGACTTGCAAGTGGATTGAAGTGGAGCTGCGGCCGAGAAAGGGACCAGGGAGGGGAGGGTTGTTGATGCACACCAGGCAGGGATGGGAAGGGCCAAATCATACAGTACTACAGTAGTCAAATAATACACACGCTCACTTTTGGAAAGCAATCCTCGAGTCGCGAACGAGACGACGACGACAACAGGAAGCACAGGATAGCAGTTTGGGAGAGTGGAGAGGCAACGACGATCTTGCTTGCTACACAGTCGGTGAGCGTCACGACAACGGGATAACGGGATAACGGTGTGAGGCGAGACGGCGGAAGGTTGTTTGTTTTTGGGGATGGGGATGGATGGGGTTGGGGTTGGTCTTGGTCTTGGTCTTTACACAGTATTGTTCTGCCTCCCGCGATAGACAGAACAGCGACCAGTTCCAGTCAGTGTCGCGATGGTAGCCAGGTAGAGCACGAAAATGGGGGGATGAGAATTGAGATGCTGCCCAAGAGAGCTGGTGTCCGGTCTTCTTTGGGTTAGGTTAATGCTGCGTTGCGCTTCCAAATTTCCACAATTCCACCAAATCCGCACAGGCCATCGACGAGCGGGCGACAGAATGCGACCCCTCCAAACCGCCTCCTAACCAGACTGTCAACACAACACCAGCAGCACAAACAAACCCTCACATTGTTGCTGAGCATGATGCTGGACTGTGATCGCTTGAAAGCACTAGAACATCCAGACCATCGCAGCACCAGATACACAATAGCACCGCAGCACACAGTCACTCCTCTGCCGCCATCTTCCAAGCACCATCACGGGCCTGGCTGCCGATGGAGAAGTTTCATGTCACTCTCCATCATCTGACAGCTGCTTGATCTCCAAACCTTCATGATA
>JBAMDN010000754.1:0-11477 GCA_037074945.1 Tetracladium marchalianum | reverse complement strand
AAAATTTGGTGGTGTTGTGGTGTTCTGTACAGGCGCTGATGCTCTGGGGATGAATGCAATGGCAAGGGAGAGTGAAGAACATCTTTAATGACCATGAAAGAATGTGAAATTGAATAGTCTCTTCAACTATGGTCTTTTAAACATATTATCTTCTTCAAATTCATACATATTTACTATTTTGCTACTCACATTACACCTTACTCTTCGGCGAAGCTTTCACCCCTACTTCTAGCTACGCTTCTCGCTAGTTTGTTTACATTCACATGTCTCACAAAACTTCCGTATAGAACAACTTGACAGCTCAATTCTACTTTTATACTCCCGTGCTGATCATTCTGTACTGCTAGTCTTGCAAGCTCGACGGTAGGAAGTAACGAACCCTGATAATAGCCTAAAGATAGCACCCAGATATTTGAACCCAAACCAAAGCACCGCACCCCTATTATCGCGGCCCGCCGCCATCGCATAGGCGCCGGGTAGCGCTACAAGCATGTTGCTTGAGGCTCAAATCAGCCCCTAAAGTGATGGAATCCCCCGCATTGATTTCCATACCACCGACCGCGTTATGCATAGGACGACAATTCAACCTCTGACAAGCCTCCTCAATGCCATCCATCACTTCTAATTTTACATCGAGGCATGTCTCCCTCCGCACATATATAACTGTCTAGATACCCTCTGAGGCGTGAGTTCCCGCCCTTTTGATTATCCTCAAAGTCCCACAGAAATCCAAAAATCCCAAGCGATCAATCCAACCCTCCATCCGCTAATATGAGCCTAGTCCAAGCCTTCCCCTTTTCCACCTCCTACGCCGATCGATCGTCGCTTTCTCTATCTCTATCAGCACCCTCTGCAAATCCACGAACGAGCTCGTCTTCTTCCTTCCCTCCTTATTTACCATTATCCTTAATCATGTCTACTACTCGATCTGAACTCACCATGTCCGATGCCGACCTGGATCGAGAATGGCAAGACAGCCAGCCAAATACCAGCCAGAGACCGCAATCGTGAGAGTTTCCTCTTGGCCCTAATCGCAGCACCAACTAACTATTATAGCACCATGGCTCGGTCATTTTCCCTTGCCCTCAACGACCTATTTAAGATTGACGGTAGTTTGGCCGATCTCGACGCAGCAGTTGACCAAAAGTGTGTATATCCAATCCCACTTTCTTCCCTAATACATATCAACTCACACAATCCTTCTCCAGAAAGAAAGCCGTCTCCTCCCAAACCTCCGAACTCGAAGCACTCGAAGCCCGCCTAAAAGCCACGGAAGAACGTCTCAAAGCAGCCGGAGCGAATGTGCCTGGAGGCCGCTCCGGACGCTCAAGTCCTCGTCCGCGCCAGCCCTTGGGAGACACATTCTCACCGCCCAAAGACGCACCCACCAGTCCACTCAGTAGCGAATTCAACCCGTCATCCGCACGAGGAAATTCGCAGGGAAACATGGCGAACAGGGATTCATATCAAGGGGCACTACCGCCTACTCCAGGTGCTAGCGAAGGTGATTCCGAACCCGAATATGTTGTTGTACGTGGGGCTGACAAGATGGGGAAAGATGGAGATATGACCGAGGCGTCCTCGCGAGTGAAGGCCGCTTGAATTTTTTCGTGAGAGAGATATACCACCGATTGAACATCACATCATCGGGCAATGGAGTTTTTTTGTTTTAAGGGATTGGATTCAATCAATTTTTTCGTTGGATGAGTCTTTGGATGCGGGAGTAGTGGGTTTTGCATGTTGTATATACCGGGCGGGCGATTGATCAATTGTGCTGCGGGTTATGCGAGCACTTTGAGTGTAAATACCAGTTTTTTGCCAATGTATTTGTGTTGACCAGACCCGTCAAGTGGCCATCGTTCTACTTTCTACTTTGCTAATTCACTGAAGGGGTTGTATTGTATGGCATCCCTCAAATACCGTTCGACTAGTCGTCGAAAAAGCAACTCTTCCTCCTGTAGGCAGGAAAGACCCGTTTTGATGCGTCTTTCTCATCTACCACCCCAAAAAATCCTTCAGCTCTCAAAACAGACTGAGAGAGAGAACCATTGAAAATTTCATTAGGAGGCGTTCACCAGACGTAAAATCTAATACTGTTGTCCTCTCAGTTTAGTGCAATTTCCTTGGAAATGACGGTCCCATCAGAGGCGCTTCAGAGGCATTGGATCTTTCAGTACTGTAATATTACTGTATCAAAAGTTCAAAGCTGGGTTATGGCAAAGGGATCACTAAACTCTCTGCTATTTTCCCTCTTCATGTGGTCTATCATGCATAATCTTGCCACATCTGAATGCAATTTAGAGTATTATTCGTATATCATTGGAGCTCGAAACTCAATGTCAATCTTACTTCCACGTTCGTTGGGCCTTCAACATCCGCAAAATCTATTCTCCATCGCCCAAAAAGTGTTGTCGAACCATGTGTCAGTAAGGACTCCCATGACCACCAAACAAATAGAAACATTTCCATCTATTCTCCATAGCCTGCTCAGCCGGATATCATCCATAATCAAACCATCCTCTCCACCCTCTCTAGAACCGTCGAACCCGAGCCCAAACTAACCATACTCGCCTTAGGCAACTCATGCGCCAGCTCCCTCACCCACTCATCCCACCTCGTCATCGTCCCGGGATAACTTACTCTAGGCGCAACATCTGGTACAGACACCGAGAAGCGATTATGCACCACGATCGATGGTAGCGTCATCATAGATCTCTGAATACTTGTATGTTCTGTGGCAGCATTGGTTGGTAACGCGATGCTACTTGATAGAATAAAGATTTCGACAGGGTATTCTTCGCGGATGGGAGGGATGTAAAGCATTTGGTAAAAGGCGTTGAGGGCGGGGATGTAGAGGCTGTGGATTGTGATGGAGAAGAGGACGAGGAAGTAGACTGCTGTTAGATTTGTGAGTATAGTTGAGGATATGAGAGAAGAAGAGCGCAAACTGGAAGAGGGGAATGTGTGTACCTGGAACTATCATAGTAAGAAGGGTACGAACTTCTTCGGCGGCGGCGGGATCGAGATCATATATCTTGGGAAAGAGACGTTTTGCACACCCGACTTAGAAGACTGTTCCGATCCCTAATATAGTAGGTCAGTTCCATCAAAGACACCAGGAATACGACAAAAGAGGAGAACCAGCGCACCCAACGCAAAGAGCGTTCCGATACAAAGTTCTGGCTGATGAAGGTCCATGAACGGCATGATGGTTCTGAGATACATGAAGCCGCCAAAATTGAGTAAGAGGTCAGCTATGGTTGAGATGAAATGTGGGAATGAGTACTTACATGCTTCTCCTAGATACCAAGCCGACTTGATTTTGACGGAGCTTATGCCGTATAGGATCATAAAAACTCCTTGTAAGAAGCAGCAATGAACTTCTGAATAGATTTCTAAGAAGCAAATACCAAGGGTTATAAGAACAAGGTTGAGATCACTCAGGTCGAGAATCGCCATTGGGAAAATATTTGTACAAAACTGGGGACCTCCTGTACAGAGGGAGAGAAAAGGTTAACCAAACTAGCAATTTTCTATTCACTGTAGTAGACCGACAGAAAGAAACAAAACGCTAAAGAGAAGAAGAAAAAAAAAGAAGTCGTTGATAGATGAAGCTCTTGCTGAGATGTTGATTTTACCGACGCAAGATCTGTAAGTGTTATCTGCTCCAAGCACAAACAACAAGATACGTAAATTGAGAGCTGGAAGGAGAGGTTGTAGTATTTGGGTCCGAAGCTGATACTCAAGGGTTTTTCATGGATTCTAAAATGATGTCAGCATGGTACCTGAAAATAGTGAGAACATCTGAAGTACTCCCATAAGAGGGTACACGAAAGTGACAGTTCCCCGACTTCGTTATCTGATACGCAAAGGCGCGATATCCGACGTGTGAAACACTTGCCCGAACTTCTATTGTCGGCTTCAAGATGGATACAGTCAAGTGGACCTGTTCCTGCCCAGAAGAATACGACCGTCCATCTGGGAGGCCGTTATCTGTCGCTTCCATCCCACTTCCTCGATGACTTCAGCTGTTCTCGTTTTGGAATTGTTTCGGTTTCTAATTATTGACGTAAGAGAAGGGGTTATGCTAAGAAGTTTGCCGATATGTTTTATTTCTCATCTCTGAAGTGATTGTAGAAGACGGTTAGAACGAGTCTTTCCTCTCAAACTCCCGCGAAGAAAGATTCGGGAAGGTCCGTTCGGAGATATTCATCAAGAAATGATAAGAGATCGAATATATAATTATGACACGGCCATGGCAATTGTATCCGGCACTTGAGAGATCCTTCAAGGAGAAAGTCCATGTTGTGCAGCTGTGTAATGTGGTACCAATGTTGAGATGGAAACCCGAATTGAATTGACCCTGTGCGTGTGGTAGACAAGCAGCACAAATTGCACTCATCTCTCGCGAGAGCGTGTTGGAAGTTTGAGCCTTTACTGGTGGCTTGATGGCTATAGATCAGTCGCATGAACATATCTGTGATGTTGTGATATATGGATTGGTGGCATTGTTGAGGCGATTCGGTGATACCACCAACCCAGCCTCGGTTTGTGCCATGAGAGATCTGTTTTGAGTGGTGGATAGGAATTGCGATAGAAGCCATGGGCGAGGTTCAATTCCTGGTGTATAGCATCCCTTTGAGGCTCATTTTTGTGCATTCTTTTAAGACGGTAGGCTGGATGGAAAGAGCACCGAATAAGGGTGTGAGTTTGGAAATCTGAGGAGTTCTTGCCCTGCAGGTCTATTACAATTTTCTACGGCCCTTCCTTCTTCTAGATTGTATCTTCTTTTCAATTAAATCCGCGTAAACTCAAGATTCTGTCTTCAACGATTTCTTCTTCGCCCCTAACCTAAATCAGTTTCTTCGTACGTGATGAAACTCAACATCTATATCTCAAACACTGTTGAAAGGTAACATCACCTAACCCGTTTGTGCGGGAAAACTGACTGATAATAAAGCACTTAGAATGGATCAGATTAACAATAAACGTAGCCTAAAGTGCTTAAATAGTTCTTTTTACTTTTTTTTAATGTTATTTTTGGCTACAGAATCAATATGTTACGAGCATATCAGCATTTAGTTATGGGTGTTATGAGCCTGACTCTTCTGGCCTTACTACCACTAGACGCCAGACAAACACCATCTGTTCTCTCCGAAAACCCAGACCACCACCCAAGAAAGCCTACATATGCAACTCTTGGAAACAAGAAGGCTATATTGAACAGGTAGCAGAAAACCGCTCTCCTGAATCCCGAGCAGGTAGACGTCACCTAAAAGCCAAGCTGGATGACAGTGCAGCTCGAAAATGTTGCCTATGAACAACACCACCCTCCTCTTAGAACATCATCAAAACAAGCCCACAACCAGAATTCAAAAGGAAATATCCTTACATTTTTCCACAATGGCTTGATGACACTCCTTCCTCATCCTCGCACTCTCTATCCACCTACCTCTCCACAGCCGACAAAATATGCAAACCCCTTCCCAAACTCCAAGAAACCCACTGTCGCGCCCTATAGAACTGCATCCCTAACTCTCTATCAAACGGTATATCCAATGCAGCCAATCGTGCCCTATGTTCTCACTACCTCAAACTCGTTCAACCCAATGACCCTATGGAAGTCGACGATTTTCCGCAACCAAGCCACCACATAATGCGCATTCAATATGATGAGCCTACCGCTAAGAACTTCCTCCAATGCATCCTCAAAACTGGCATTCACGAGTCCAGCACCTGGCAATTTAAAATTATCCAAACCCTGATAATAACTTTCACCAAGCTATTGATTTCAATCACAGAACTATCGAGCGATTTCTCAACATCACTCCAGCGGTCACGGTGGTGAGATGGAATGCCAACCGCACATCCCTCAAAAATTGTATAAACTAATCGAGACACGACACCCGACAACAAAATGATACTACGCGATTCAGCATTTGAATCAATCGAATATGAATTTAATGGCCAGTAGGTTGACTATACAAAAACTGGCGAGCGAAAGCTTTGGGGACAGGATCATTATATTTTTGCAACATGCCGAGCCAGAACTATCTGAGAGTGAATTGGCAACGCGGAAGCGCCAAGAACGAGAAGAAATCAACAAAAACGATCAAGTGATGCTCAATTCCAACATTTTGCATTCTCTCAGTGCTTTCATCTCATCGGTTGATGGGTGCAAGATGAGAGAAAATGACCTCATCCATCGCATCCTGATCACTTCTCCAAATGTAAAAGCACTTTCCCTAGATGTAATAAGTCGTAGTTAATATTAAGGCTCAATAAGCGTTGCGCAAAGAAATGCATTCGATCTCGAATTTTACGTGGGGAAGCTTGCGCCTGTTCATTCGTTGAGTTTGAATGGGTATGGTCTCAATGAACGACCGAATGGAAGGAGAGAATCTGAATTTGTTCACATGGACATTCTGAAATTTCGATGACTTGATTTTCAAAATTCATTATCAGTACTATAGGCTACCCACTTCTCAGAAGCTAGGAAGCACTCGACTCCACATGTGTAAAACGCACACCATGGACATCCATCATCGCAAACGAAAAAACGAATCCTGAAGTCTGGCTCAACAAAATGAATTGGTCAAGCCTACAACCCCTAAACATCACACGACTACAAGCTTACGAACTCAAAGAACTCTCTCTCTTCTGGAAACGTCTTCCCGGGTCTCGGAAATTGTCATTTCATATTGGCGATATCAACGCAACCATCGCTTTCCTTCGAAATGTCCTAGCTTGTCTCAGACAAATCTCCCTCATGATAGATACCACCGAGACTAAAAAGGCAAGCGACGAAATGTTGAATTTGTTATATGAAAAACACGCCAGTACTTTAAAGGTACTCACTTTTAGAAACACACCTGATGGATGCAAATGCGAGGAATATATGTATCAACGGGGAACACGTACATGTTCTCTCAACTTCTCTCTCCAGAACCGACCTAGGAAATATGCTACTTTACTTTCTGGGGTTATAAAAGCTCGAAATAGGTCTTGATGTAGTTGTGGGTGGGGGTTGTAAGTAAAGGAGACTGATTGTTTTCTTTTAAGGTATGTTTCTTGGTCTCTATAGCCGTGAACAGATTCAGAGTTTCTTATAATACCACATGATTAACCAAATTTAGAATCCCGTATATGCTATTTGTTTGAATCAAACATCATCTTTGTGTTTTTCAAACCAACACTTTTCAACTCAAAGCTTCCCGATACTTCAAAACAAACGCATCAAATGCCAGCAAAAAAGATGCGACATGATCATCCGTCACCTCCAAATTCAAGGTTATGAATCCCCTCTGCGCAATGTAAATCCCGTTGTCGAGCATATGATGCCACAGCAACGGCAGAAGCGTCTTCTTACTCTCACCCGAGAAATGCAATGATAACATACTTCCTTGTCCCGTCACCCACATTCCCGGCTCCTCATCTGAAAGCACCAAACTCTCAAAATCGAAATCCTCCGGTGGCTCGATGATAAGTGGCGATGGTTCGCGTGGGAAAAGTGAACAATCTTCATTTTCCGCGCCAGGTATGCTAAATGGTTCTCTTTTTTGGGGACCAGGGATTTTGTTCTTCGACAGGATCAAGGTGATGCCGTTTCGGAGTTTGTTTCCGAGTTCATTTAGTCGATGGACCGCGGCCTCGTCGTAGATATCTAGTCCAGCACAACCGGCAGCCATGGTGACGATGTTGTTGTTGAATGTTCCGGAATGACTTAACTCACCTTTGCGAGGGTCGAACATCGCTATAGGTCCGTCTTTTCTCCCGCCGAATGCTCCGAAGGACATTCCACCTCCAATGTACTTTCCTAGAGTAATGAGATCAGGATTTAAGTTTAGGGCGGAGGAGAGACCGTTATAGGATAATCGCGAGGTCATCACTTCATCGACGATGAATAGTGCGCCGAGTTGATGTGCGGTGACATTAAGGTAGTGTAGGAATTTGGGGGTTCCAACTATACATCCTCCACTTCCTTGAATTAGTTCGACAAGAATGCAGGCTAGCGAGTCTTTTGGAAGGGCAGAGATAATTGCGGCGGTTCCTGCGCCGTCGTTGTACGGAGCTATCACAAAGTCATATGGAAGATTGGTGTTGACTTCTGATAGCGTAGGACCGAAGTATAGAGTTCCCCCATGGTAACCGTTCTTGAAGACGAGCACTTTCTTACGTCCTGTAGCGGCTACCGCGGTCGCGATTGCCATCATGTTGGCTTCGGTCCCGGAGTTGGTGAAGCGGACAAGTTCGACTCCGGAGGGAGAGAAGCGCTCGATCACCTTCGAACTGGGAGTTAAAGATCGATATCAAATGGGTGGCAAATCCCCCGAAGAGAAAAACGCACCTGCTGAGCTAATTTCCTTTCATAGATGTTTGGACCCCCATAATTCCAACCCTTCTTGAGAGCATCTGAGATTGCATCTGAGATCTTCTGGTTGGAATGACCATATATCCCAGCTGTGTATTCACCCAAAAAGTCCACATATACGTCCCCATCCACACTTGTCAACTCAGATCCTTTCCCATTGACTATTTGCTCTGTCAGATATTGAATCTGAAAGCCATCTCTCTTTGAATGAACAAACCGAATGTCACCGGGAAAGGACTCGAATGAAGAACTGTCCTAGTATTCCCACCTGGAAAATAGTCACAAGCATCATTATGAGCCTTGAGACTCAATGGATTGGCAATTGTATAGCGAGCTTGAGCAGTTGCTAGAGCTGCAGAAAGCGGGTCGAATGGAGTTGCTGGAGCCCGGATCTGACTTACGGAGGAGTGTCGACGGTGGTGAGACGATGCCGAATTCGTTTGGATGGGTGCGATAGAAGCCATTGAATTACTCGAGATCCACAGAACTCGAGATAATGGGAGAATGCAAGTATTCGGATAAATAGTAATAAAATGTTTGAAGAGAAGCTGTCTAGAACTCGTAAGAAAGGAGCACGAGTATATCAAGCTTTCTCGCTTGAGGGGTCTCGAATTCAGGGTCCTTGTGATGTCACTGGCGGCAGCGTGCGATCACAAGCTCCTTGAGTCTGGGCTTGGGCCAAGCCGGACAATTTTGCTTGACGATGGGATCGGATCTGATGTGATCATCGAAGTCCCTCAACACCAAACTCCATTCATACTTCGAGGCTTGTTCTTGTTGTGCTGCTCGACCACTCCAAACCCAAAACAAAACCTTCCTACGGTCCAGGATGGCAGACGCAACCTCCAATGACGAAGCCTCCAAAGCTCGCATCATTAAACACCTCAACGCGGACCATCAAGAATCCTTAACGCTTTACCTCCGCCACTATGGGAAACTCTCCTCCTCAATCGCAGACTCGCCCACGATGACGGACATCTCCCTCTCGCAGATGAAATTCCGCACACGCGACGGAAACACACATGTCATACCCTTCCAACCGCCCATGAAATCGTTTGCGGACGCGCGGGTCCGCACGGTAGAGATGGATCGCGAAGCGAGAGCCGCATTAGATTTGAGCAGCATTCGAGTTACGGAATTTGATTTGCCATATGGTGCCTATCAATGGACTGTGATTATCACTATCACTTTCGCGTTTGCAGTATACTTCAATACGGGGCTTATTGTACCAGGGACGTTTGTGTATGATACGCTGTTGCCGTTTTGGCCAGGTGGTCCGGAGTGGTTCTTCTGGTTTGTGGATAAGTTGCCGTATATTGTGTTTGGGATTCATACTGGGGAGGCTGTGTGGTTGGATCAGACGAGGTTGAGGAAGTATAATATTAAGAGAGGGAGTAGGTTGTGGTGGAAATGGTTTGGGAGCGCTGTTGCTGAGGGAGGCGGGGCGATTTTGAGATTTGATGCTATTGTCAAGAGAAAGATTGCAGAGGCTGAGAAGAGGCAGCACTGATTTGTGACTGATATATATAACATATGGGAATGTAGAGCGTTGAGTGAGAAACGTATATAGATCTCTAGACACTGTTGGTTGAGTAATATATCAGTGAGCTCATGGGAGCTGCGGGAGCTGCGGTGTTTCCAATCTCTAGTGAAGACCCAGTCCATTCCATTTCACATCGTGGTTTCTTCTTTTTGGCTCTGTCGCTGATAAACCTCTCCAACTCCTGTCTACTTTACCTTTGTGATAGATCTCGTCTACCTCAGATAATCTGACAAGACCAATGACGATCCTTCTTATCAATAACTGTCTCTCTCGTAACATCGAGTTCAACAACGGGTGCATTCCAAACCACCCCTTTCTCCAACATGCTCTTTCTGACCACCTCAATCCCCTTCGCGGCTACCTCTTTATAATTCTCCAGCTCCACATTCACAATCCATTCCGACCCATCCCAATTCTTGAAACTATCCCCAATCTTCGGATCCAACGCAATGACATACCGAAAGCTCTTCACACTCTTCATAACCGGCAGCCAAATCTCCATCAAAACCTTGATCTGAGTAGCGGCGAACGGAAAATCCGACGAGTAGACCTCCACGTTTTCAATCTTCGCCAACTCCAAGAGCGTGAAATACCTCTCCCATTTCCTCCTCGCAATCTCCTCAGTTCCTAGGTTAGGAGGAGCGATGAACTGGCTGCAATTCGCGTAGACGATTCTGTCGCGCGTGTAGTCGATGTAGGATGCGTAGGGGATTTTATCCCGTTTCTGGTGTAATCTGAGTGTATCTGGGTCACGCGCCGTGTAGTGTCTGAGAGCGATTTCGCGAGATTCGCGATTGATGGATAGGGCGATGGGATTTTGAGCGCGGGTGAGGACCAGACGGAAGGAGTCGAAGTTGTTTTGGGGACTGTGGATTTGAGGACCGGGGAGAGTGAAAGTCCATATTTTGATGCGGAGTTCTATGGGGAGTCTAGGGAAGGGTGAGAATGTGTCGAAGGCAGTTTGGGTGGCTGATTCGAATTCGGTTGGTGAGGTCGGATCCATGATGTTGGGTGAGGTGATATCAAATAGAGATTTAGCTATTGCACGACTTGGCTATGAGAGTGAAGTGATATTCGTTCAAGATGGCATGGATGCAAGAGAAAATGCCTGGGTGAAAGAAATGACAGGGATTGATCTGCCAAGATGGTATTTCTCCCTATCAAAAAGCTTACCAAACATCATGAGATCTGGAGAGTGTATAAAATTCATTGGTGATGAATGTTATACTTAATAATGTTCAGAATGAACACGAACTTTTATTCAATGTACCCAATGTTTTCGACCTTTGACTGAATGACACAGTATCAGCATTAGCCGGCCATTTGTTTAATGCCGAGGGTATCGAGAGCTTACTTTCGGAGCTTCTTGATCTGCTCAACTTCGGCAATTGCTCGGCGAATTGCTCCTTCAAGCTTGCGAATGATGAAGGTTAGATGGAGCTTCGCATTGGAGATGGATTCGAGGAGAGGGTGACGACATACCTGCACTTCGCGGAGGAGTAGTAGCGCAGACCATTCGAAAGCAATGGATCTGGCATTGAAAGCTGGAGTAGCAGGGGCGCC
>JBAMDN010000752.1:0-10668 GCA_037074945.1 Tetracladium marchalianum | reverse complement strand
CATCTCGATTCCAATCCCAGCGCGAGAAAATAGACGAGACAGACGCGACGAATCGTACGGGGCACATGCACAATATAAAGTCGAAGTCGACAGCAATCAATTTATGGCGAGGATTTCACTGGCGAATGAAGTCAAGTGTAGACGAGAAATGTAGTCTTGAATTATGCACAGCAAATGTTCCCCAGAAAAAGCACATCCGTCCCTAGATATCCCTTCTCTTGTGCGCCATCTCGCCAGAAAATGCTAGTTCACGATCTTTTAGGCCAGGCAGGCCCTCTTTCGCATGATATCTACAGTTCCACAAAAAAAAGCAAACACCTATTTATATCTGCCAACGTGCATGGGGCTAAAGAAGGCCCTCTCTTTCTCCTCATTTCCCAGAAAGAAAGGAGCCTCGCCAAAATAATAATAGTGCCGGCCGTGAATCATGACTATTCTTTCATGAGTCGTTCGTTCGTTCGTTGCTGCTTTTCCAACAAGCAGAAAGATCGTGAGAAGCAAAATGAAGTGCTTGCCGCTTATTGGGCTCTCCTCTTCTCGTGTAACAAAAGAAAACAAAAAATCCAAGAAATTACTGCAAGCTTGTCGTGCGCGTGCAGGTGGGTATTATATATGCATTAAATCAAACAAGAACCCATTCGCTCCCTCGCTTGATGAATTTGTCGAGGAGCAATCCGATATCGTTGAGTACAAAGCGACAGATATAGAAGCCGAAAAATTCAGCGGCATGACGAGTGCAAAGTTCGAGACCAACTTGGGTCTTGTCGGCGTGTCGGAGGCCTGGATCTTCAACTTGACGAGCAATTTGGTCTACATCCCGACTTAGCAATGTTGATATGCGATGGATTGAAGATAACATACCAAGAGTCTGCGCGGCATCAAATAGCCTTGCCAGTGAGCTCATATAACTTGCATGGGGTCCCGAAAATTGTAGTTGACTCACGTCCCGCTTCATGAAGCGGACTTTTGCCAAAGATGTGGTTGTCATGGGAAGTGTGCTCATGGTCAGACCATCCTTGGGTCCGTCGCTTGTAGGTGTCTTGTTCGAATAACTGTTCGCTAAGCCCACCGCTGAGTTCTTTGCCCTCAATCGCCTCCAGGAGAAGGATGAGGACTTGCTTGTGGGATTGGCCGATTTGGGGCCAGAACCATTCACGTCGGCATCCGCACCAGCATCCTTGAACATGCCACCAGACCCTTGCACACCAACTTCGTTACCCAACTTCTTCGTCAAGATAGCTTGCACTTGCTCCAGTGCACCTTCTAACTGTTGCATCTCCTCTAGCACTGCATCGGCATCATACGTATCCACTCTTGCTAGTTTCAACAGCGCTGCGGTCAAGAAGTCGCAATTCGCAATCTTGTCTTCCACACCCTTGAGTTTGACACCTTTTACTCTCCAAACATCACGAGGCACGAACAGCTTGGTAGAAATGTAACCACCACGAGGATGTGCAATGGTTTGGTACAGAGCACGCATCAACCAAAATGGACGGAGCAAGAACTCAGTTGGACAGGGCTCAAGAGGAATAGGTGCGTTGCCGCCCAGAGTTCCAAGAGCTCCTGGGGTATCGGGAGCTTGTAGGTCGCTATCAAAAAGGTACAGGCCTCCTGTTGTAGGGCCATTCATTCGCTCCTTGAAAGCAGCCGCAATTGGTGTCGGAAGGGTTGGAATTGCGGGAACCTTGCTATTCGGATCCCTAGTGGCGAATTGTGCGCCCATTGGCGTGATAGGCGAGGCATCTGACGTCGTCTCATCAAAGCCAGATACAGACAAATTGCGACCCTTCATGTTCTTCAAACTCGATGAAGAGAAGTTCTTGCGTAGTCCCGACCTTGACTGGGTCAGCCCTGGAGAACCTGATCGCGGGACTTGGCTATCGCTGTCATTTGTAGCAACTTGCGTAAGTACAGGCGTGGGAGGTGATATATCTGCCGAGTTGGGACCAGGGAACGGAGAGGAGGCTTGTCGTGCTTGTTGGTTCATCGTTGCTCTACCTACCATGCTTTGTTGCGGCTGCCTTAAAGGTAGTCCTCCGGATTTGGGTAGGCCGGGATTCACATCGTTTGGAATGCGAGGTGGTGGCATGGAAGGAGGTAATGTGGGAAATTGTTGGCGAGTGGGTGATGTTTGAGCCGCGGTCTCTATCTTCAATTGCTTTGCATTCTGGCCCGAAAGACGCCTACTCCTTACACCCTGAGCTGGTACAGGTGGTAAGGAACTGGCAGCTGGAGGTGGTGGAAGGGCTTGTGTTGGAGGCGGTGGTAAAGCCTGTGTTGGAGGAGGCGGGAGTCCCTGGGAAGGTGGTTGTGGAAGAGCTTGGGAAGGTGGTGGATGCACGGGAGGAGGGGACCTAGATTGTAGAGCAGGTACTTGTGGAACGACCGAAAATTCAGCAACGGTCGACAGAGATGTGCCAGCAGTTGTTATGTTAGAGTTAGACGCAAGTGAACTGCTCCAAGTCCGTCCTGAAAAGCCACTTGAGTCAGATTCTCTTGGGAGTGCCGACTTGGATTGAAGACCAAATTCAAAGTCGTCCATCACATAACCCCTGGTCATCTCCTCGAGCATTCGTTCTTCCTCTTCAGACTCGTTGCCGTCGTACTCATCGTCATCCTGCAAAAATTGCTGGTTCTGTTGCTGAAGAAGTCTTCTTCGTTCCTTGTCATGTGCTTCCTGAATTGCTGCCTCACGTTCACTTTGACGTACCCTCTCCTTTGCCAATTCGACCTTTCGACGGACGTTTGCTACTATTTCGTCGTCATCGTCGTAGTCATATCGTGATACTTCTGGTTCTTCGGGTTCGTAGCCATCGTCATAAGCTGCTTCTACGGCTGCATCCAGGGCGGCATCAAATTCTGCTTCTGTTGCGCCGCTGGGAGCGCGAATATGCTTTCTTCTTACACCAAGTGACGAGGATCTTGAGTGGTTCGAAGATGCTACGGAGCCGCCAGATTCATCAATAGTATCAAGCCAAGACATGGACTCGTTGCTGGGTGCTCTATTATGCCCCTTCATTGGCGAGAATCCAGTACCATTTGGGACTTGTAAATCAGCTGAATTTTGTCTCTCATGCACATTACCATTAGTTTCATAGTCAGCCGGTGACAGAGGTCGACGGGGAGATAGTGGTGGAGGCATGTACAGGCTCTCCATCGGTGGTGCTAGGCTGATGGTGGTTTCGGAGATGTACTCCCTCATAGGAGACTTAGAGTAGGCTCGTCCTAAGTTTGCATCAGGCGTCCCTCGTCGGTATTCCATTGGTGATGGCATGAGCGATTCTCTCCTTCGCGGTACCTGGGACGCATGTAATGAACGATTGGGGTATTCGGGAACAACCGATTGGTCATTCACAGTTCTAGAGACTGTTGCGGTCTCGAAAATTGCGCCATCATCCTCGTCCATATCTGATGACTGTGGCTCCTCTCCTCTAAACTCCCCACTCTGAGGCCTCGCGGGCAGTGCTTTGCCGTCGTCCCTCAGGTGAGGAGCAAGTTTTGTTAATTCATTGATCCGGCTTGTGTATGTATTACGCTTGAAAAATTAGCTATATCGTATGGCATGGGTCCTGTTTCAATACTTACGATTGCCTCCAACTTCCGTCGGTCATCATCCCCTGAGCTCCGCGCCATTACCTGCTGTAACAGCGTGCATGCCTCAGAATACGCCTGCATGGCGCCCTCGAAATTTTGCGCATTGTCGAGGAGCACGGCGGTATTGGCCTTTTGAAGAGCCTTGGAGAGCATAGCCTTTTGCGAGGGTTGTTTTGAACTCCTATTGGTCGAAGTTGAAGCAGTACTGCTTTTAGCGGTCTGGGAGCGGTGTCGAGAATGTCCTCTGGAAACAGGGGGACCGCCGTTCTGTGTATATGATGGCGCGAAAGCTGGGTTCGGCGATGGATCTCTATTCGCAGATCTGGATCTGGAATGCGCACGGCGCCGAGAAAAGTCCTGCGGTTGTTCCTCCCAAGCTGTAAAATAATCGGGAACCGTTTTAGGAAGGGCCGACAGCACCTGGGCCGTGGATGGCGACGGGGTATAAGGGCCGCTCAAGGGAGAAGATCCGTTCGTTATGGAGGTCTGTAGATGCGGGAGGGTATTTATTGGTGGAAGGAGGGGAAGCGTCGAAGGATCGAATTTAGGGGGGCTAATCCGAATTTGCGTCGCGGGGGCGCCAGATGTGGAAGGGCGTTTCTTCTGGAGCTTGCCAGGCGACGGATTATTATTTGGTGATTCGTGCTTTCCCAAGGCAGCCAGCGAGAACGAGTTCGAACGTTTGTGAGAATGAGAGCTCGAGGCGGTCGATTTGGACCAGCGATTGAGGTTGCCCAACGTCTCTTCGGGAGGCGTCACATTCCTGGGCCTCCCATGCTGCTGCTGGGTGAAGGATAATGATCTTTTGGGAAGATTGAAGGAGGAGGTTGGCGCATGGAAAGGTTGTTGAACTGGATCCTCGGTCGTGTTGCGACTCATTATCAAAAGGGGGAGTCGAGCAAGCAGTCGTTGATCGGTCGCACTAAAAACAAGCAGGGGGATGAATGGCGGCGCATGGACGGCTTCTGCTGAGGTGCTGTAGCCCCACCAATATGGCGTGAAGATAGTTGACAGGAACGAAAACGCGTAAATTTGCGATGTTCGCGATGTCAAAAATGTGTGTGCGTGTGTGTCGTGTGTTTGTGTCTATGTTTATGTGAGGGGCGAAGAGAGGGAGTGTCTAGACGAGTTCGTGGAGGGAGGGAGGAGGATGGGTCGTCTTGTCTGTGAGATGTGGCACAGGTCTCGAGGTGGTGACGGACGGATTGAGGGATGGAGGGATGGAGGGATGGAGGGAATGAGTGATGAGCAATCGCGAGCGGTTGTCGATTATTCGTGGTGGATTGACTGTTGGACTCCAAAGGCGCGTAGTGGTCAGTAGTATAAGAATTGGCCAATTGGGTTCGAATTGACTCGCTGCGCGCTGCTGCGAAATGCCGAGCAATGTGTGAATACCACTTGTTCTATGCAGAGATTGAGAGATTGATAGAGCGCTGCGGGCAGGATTGGAGTGAGCGACAATGCCGTTGAGATTTTGATCAGATTCTGTCGATCGCGAGCGTTGCTGGCGGACTAACGGTCGTGGAGCTGTGAAGTATTCCACCACGAGCTGTAAGTACCACACGATGCGGCGCCTATCTCAACTTCCCACTTCCCAGATGCTCCCCCAGTCGTACGGGCGGTACTGTGTTCAGGATCGAAGGCGGCACTGGTGACTGGTGTTGTGCAATAAGGTTTGGAGCTCGAAAAAGTCTCCTTGTGGCGGTCTTTGGTCTTTCCAAGTCTGTCTCCTCCGCACGCCTCTGGCCGCAATAGTGGTCACGCAGATGGGGATCGAATCCAAATGCGTCAGCAATGTCTTATGCCGGTTGTGTTGCCGGCTTCCCCGTCTAATTGTCGGTCGTCTGGCTTGTGGAAGAAGAGGTGAGGGCGCAGAGAGAAAGAGAGAAAGGAGAGGGGAAAGGGGGAAGGGGGAAGGGGAAGGGAACGTGCAGAACAAAGTAATGGGGTTGATGTTCTGCTTCTGTCAGGCGTTGAGCAGTAGTGAATGGAGTGATAGGTATGTCGGTACTGGCTGGCGGTACTGGCTGGTTCTGGCTGGGACTGGGAGTGGTGGTGCCAAGGTTCACAAATGGCAGCGAGCCCCTGAGTTGGAGTCTGCCGATGCTGTACGGAGTAATGCCCTGCGCCCCTCGTCTGTACCTACTGTTCGTTCGCTTCTGCTGGCGGTACAGTACCTGCTTCTTGCCACAATGATGAGATGTTTCCCTTGCTTTGCTAGTGAAATTGATTCCAGCGCGCGAAGCATATCAAGATGAAAATACAGTCTATTATTCAATCAATCTACTACTCGGGACTGCCCAGGGCTTCGGGCTCGGATACTCGCTACACCCCTTTGGGCCTTTGGAGACGAGCCGCAACATGATGATTCCGTTCTCCTGGGATGGTGGCATTATCCAGCCCTGGGAACCTGGCCGCCCTCTCGTAGCAAGCGACCCCTTGGGCGTTGCGGGACCGCGATGCGAGCAACTCAAAAACCACAAACACCTAGAGTTCCGAGATGGATGATTGTTATATCGCCGCCACCAGCATCATGAACAGCAGCAGTATAACTAGTTGCTGAAGCTGTTCTCCACCGAAAACTTCCAATGCCTCATGCACCGCGCTTTCGTGGAGAATGCGGTGGTTGGTCGTGGCACAGTAGTAGGAAGAACTTCTCGCATCTGTTCGTGTACGCTACGAGTAGTGTACAGGACGTGTTTTATCTACAAAAGAAAAGAGGTGATGAACAAGCTGCTTCATGCTCTCTCCGGCAACAGGGTATGTACTACTGCATATCAGGAGCTAGAGAGCAGACGACCTTCGTTGTATGTCATTGTGAGCTGTTCTATGCGGCGTAGAGGATAGCTTTCCATTCCTCCTTCATTTTGCTGACCCTTCAACTACTGTACTCTCATCAGATGAACCGACATCGCACTTATTCCTGCTTGACCCCGAATACACTGCTGTCCAGACCCACACCGTTGGAAGTTTGGAGATATTCTAGCCTGCTTCTTTCGCTCTCTTGCGAAGTCGAGAAAGCATCCGATGGCTAGTCGTCGTGCCACTGGGATCTGAGATTGTGTCTTGAGTGGGTTCGCCGTTTCATCTTCCATCATATTCAAGGAAGAGACCTTGAAGCATGCTGCACACTGCACAGTCCGCGATTAGAGTTATCCGGCTTTGTTTTGAGATCGGGGACTTTCCAAGACACCGTTTGGGTCATGATATCAAACGGATCTACTGATCTGTCGCCTTTTGCTCTGGGTGGCGTTCTGACTTGCTGCAAGGGAAAGTCAAAAATTCATCGCAAAAAAAGCATACCTAGCACGCATAAGGCGCGGCTCTTATTCAAGAATCCTTCGCTTGGTTTTCCCCGGTTGACCCCCCAGTCCCTTGAGGCTATTTACATGAGATGGCTGGCTGGGCGATGTTTCGTTCGGTGTAAGGTGGGCATGTCGACCACTGGTTTGAGGAACATGGCCCAGCGTAAGAACAAGAATAGGACGACACTCACAAGCGCTATAGCCATACCTCGATGATACTTTGCCATTTTACGACAGTACCTGGGAGAAATATCTCCCTCTTTCTATTCATAGGAGAATGAGGAGGCCGGTACTGCAGTATATGGAACATCAGCAGTCGCAATAAGACAATGACAAGCTACGTAATCTCATTACTGTACTACCATGCATGTATCGGAAAGCTAGCCGACAATTGAAAATGATTGAAGCTGCGCATAATGGCGAGAACTCTGGATCAAGCAGTCCTTCGGTTCTCACCCTTTATCAACAATATCAGTATACTTCCCTTTCAGGTAAGCGAATATGCAGGAAGTCTCAGTAGTAGACCGCGAAGCAGTATGTTAAGTAGGAGTTTCACTCTTATGTGAGTGGTATCACTGGTATGATTCAACGGCATCAAAGCCTGATGTTGTCATCTGAAGAATACCATGATCTGTATTACAACGAATGCAGTAGGTCGAAGATGACCAGCGAAAAGGGTGTCAAATCTCAAGACTTCTCAGCTGCAAGAGAGTATTCTCTTCCACCTTCAGTACAAAGAACCAATACTACAGACTCAGGGCATAGATCCAATGCCCCAAGTCTCGACAATTGCCTCACTCCCGCGAGAGTAGCAGCTCCGCATGGCCCAGCGTCAATTCCTTGAGCCTGAAGCTCTTTCACAGCTTCATCGACTATCTTTTCATCGACACTTGTTGCAGCACTAACTCCATCCCTTAGAACCGGCCACCCATTCACAGAAAGAGTGCCACAGCACATTCCAGTGCAGATGGTGTACCCCGTGTCCACGCTGACCATCTGCCCAGCTGCGAGACTCGCTTTGAGACATGCTGCCTGCTCTGGTTCTACCGTAATGATCGCAGCCTTCTCAGATCTCCATGTTCGAGAGAAGTGAGTGACAACAGCATGGGTCAAACTGCCCACTCCTACCGGGGACAGCACATGAGTGATTGCTTTGCCAGAAGTCAACTCAGTAAGTTGCTCCTCGACCTCGTCAAACATAGTTTGATAACCATCAACAATCCACCCTGGAACCTCATCGCCCATCTCCAAGGAAGTGTCAGTAATCAATAATCCCTTTCCATTAGGATACTCCCCACAAGCCTTCTTCGCCTCCAAAACAGTCTCATCATAGCTCCCCTCAACCACAATCACCACTGCACCCTCCCCTCGAATCTTCCCCTTCGTCTCCTCATCTAACATTCTCGGCACATAAATCCTCGCTTGAATCCCAAGATAACTCGCCATTCTCGCCACTGCCCTCCCATGGTTCCCATCCGTAGCAGCAAATAACACAATCCCTACTGCTTGCGCCGCGAATCCTATTCTCTCTAGAGAGAAGCTCGTGGAAGAGGCATCTTGCACATCTAGGAGTTGCAAGTTGACCTTCTGGACGATGGCTTTTGCGGTGGCCCAACTGGCACCGAGGATCTTGAAGGCTGGTAGGCCGAGACGGTAGCTTTCATCTTTGAGGAGCAGATATTTGATATTGAGGTCCTTTGCTATGGTGGGGAGGGAGTGAAGAGGGGTAGTGCGGTAGTGTGGGAGTGATTGGTGGAAGGCGCGGATTTCGGAGTTGGCGTGTGGGACTGGGCCTGGAGGTTTGCGATGAGGGTTGATGAAGATTGGGCTCGTCATATTTCAGCTGGATGGGATGAATTGAGAGGGGCAAGATGCGTGATAAAGTACCTAGGTAAGATGTACTAGATGAGGGGTGTCGGTTATGGGCAATAGCTGAGTAGCACACACAACTCCGCTTGAAGATATGTACCTAGGCAAGTACTCACTAGATCGAGGGGACGGCTTGTTTTTGTTGAGAGTAGATGTTACCGTTTAATCTTCATCATGTTTGTAGCACACGACATCTTGTGTAAGTAGTGTATCAATGGGCCCTCTATGTATGGGCTCCGTACTTTGCAACTGCATTTGACTGCCTTGATTAGGGCGCGGAGATGCAAAAAGCCAAGGCATTTTTGACGTCCAGAAGATCAAGAGTCTTTGTCGCCCTGCTTTTCTCGCCTAGAGATCTCAAAAATCTGGAAGGCGGTTTTTGTGGTAGAATGAGACTTCTATATCCAATCCAGGTCTCATTTCGAAGAACAAGCTTTTGCTTCTCAGATCATCTAAATAAAAGTAGATGGGAAGGCAAACGAATAAGGACCAAGAAACTTACTCTGGCAGGATTGATTTACCTTTCAATGCGGTTTGTAAAAAAAAAGTTGGTATTTCATTGTCCTACTCGCTGCTAGGTAATCCTCAAATGAGGGCAGTTGTTACATTAGGTACGAATTTCTTCCCCAAAACGATGTCTTTGATCATCGCATACACCCATCGCTCCAGGCCATGACGACCACTCCTGTACTTATCGACAGTACGAGCCATTAGCCCTTATTCGCTGCCGACTTCGTTGCATCACGTCCCACCCTTTCCAACTGCTTAGGTGGAATTTTACCACTTCCCAAAATCCAGCCATTAAACGCCTGTACTAACCCGCTCATGCCGTTGCCGCCTGTCCAGTCGGTGATGCCATCACTGTTTCAACATCAATCTTTGGCATGTTTGATCCTGTTCCACCAAGGTTGGTTTGACGAGCATGGGGGTTTTTGGTGTAGTAATTGGAAATGGCGGACTTGATAGCATCTTCTGCCAACATAGAGCAATGAACTTTGAAACTATTAGTTCTTTAACTTGCTTTGTGACCGTGGTACTTACGCTTTACTGGGGGAAGACAAAGCTCCTTCGCAATCTCAGTGTTGCGAACTCGTCCAGCCTCCTCCAAAGTCATACCTCGCACCAACTCGGTCAGATATGATGACGAAGCAATGGCCGAACCGCATCCAAAAGTCTTAAACTTGACGTCCGAAATGGTGTTGTTTGATGGATCTACTCGAATCTGCAATTTCATGACATCGCCACAGGCCGGGGCTCCGACCAGTCCAGTGCCGACATCGCCATCCGCCTTTGACATACTGCCTACATTTCGTGGGCGGGAGTAGTGATCAAGCACCTTTTCGTGGTAGTTCCGACGGCCAGAGACAGCTGCTGGCGATGTGACTTGTGCAAAGGCTGGTCTGGTTGCATTTCGAGACGAGGCCGATAACGCTCGCCCAAGGGCGCGGGGAGTTGTTTGGACGGCCCTGCGGAACATGCTGAGGGTTCTGGTGACGGTGGGTGAGATGGGTGAGATGGATGATATGGGTGAGATGTCAGAGATAGGTGTGGAGGGTTGCAATTGAAATGGAGGTGAACTTGGTGGAAGTCGTTGATATATGGCTGATGGCAATTGATTGCGCGGTTTGTTTGTGAGTGAATGAGAGGATCGCTTCTCCAAAGCTTTGAAAAGGATAATTTCTATGACGGCTCGCAGACAACTAGCCCCGAACGGGGTTAGCCGGAGATATGGCCGAGGTCGACGCCGAGGAGATTGGAAGGAGATTGGCTAGCAGTTCGAGATCGACATGGAGACGACGACCCGTGCTGACTTTATCAGATCTCGATGTTGCGGTTGGTTCGAGGTTACTGGACCGTACTGTACAGTACAAGAATAGCGCTACCAAATCGTACAAGCAAT
>JBAMDN010000750.1:0-24694 GCA_037074945.1 Tetracladium marchalianum | reverse complement strand
CATCACGCCACCACTATTGATACTACAATTACAATAATAAGTCTTTATCCCGCCCCATTCCCAACACCAAGCAATTCCCATACGGATATCTCCCAGTAAGCAATGACCGAAGAGAAAAACAGAATAGTAACGTGAAAAACAAACAGGCCATGCACACAGTCAAAACCCAGCAATCGCTAAAAGGTATCTCCCTCCAACCGACCGACCATCCCGTTCATTCATCCCAACCCAGCCCAGCCATCCCGGCACCAAATCGCTGATCATTGTTCTCGAAGAAAGGAGAAAAAAGGTTACACACAAAATGTTCATTTCCGGCTTTTTTTCCATGCCCGTTCCCATGGTGGCACCATACACACCATCAAGCCCGTCCTGATGGCCAAGAGCAAGATGTTGGCTCTGGCATTATTACCCATTTTCATCATGATGATGAGGCGGTCCACTTATGCACCACCGCGATGAGGGAATCACTTATTAAGCTGATACATCATCTTTCGTATGCTGAGATGTATGGGATGAAGATGAAGGAGATCAGAGCTCCTTCTTCATTGCCCGTGGACTGGCATCATCGGCGGAATCACTCAACAAATCTGCTCTATCCACTGGCGATTGGCTTCCGCCATTTGGGTTTGTGGCGCCAGCCACGGCGTTCTTGTTGCCACAACCTTTGACAAGAATATGTCGCTAATGATATCATTAGTATTCGCGTCGCACGGCAAAACGGACTCGCGCGAGTAAAACTTACCTTCAAAGCATCTTTCCGCGAGAAGCTCTTGTCGCAATGATTGCAAGGGAAAGGCTTCACGGCCAGATGAATGCGCTTGTGACGCTTCAGATCGTGATTGCGGTTGAAAGATTGCGGGCACTGATCGCACTTGAATGGACGATCATTGGGTGGCGCTTGTTGATTTGGGTGTCCATACATTGGCGAGCCCAATTGATGGTGCTGGGGATACTGCATGTTCATGCCACCTACAAGAGCCATTTGGCCGCCTGGTTGATGCACATTCGACATGATGGGTCCTGCCATGGCTGGGAGGTTATAACCGCCATAGGAAGGTCTGTGATAGGCCTGGGATGCGGACAAGGAAGGATGGCTTTGCGCCGAGATGGGAGATATCCTTGATGGGCCGGTGGTGGTATTTGGAGATTGCGCAGGAGATTGTTGAACATACGCCGGGAAGGAACTCTGCTGTGGGGTGGAAGCAGGGGTATTATTGTAGTAGGTTGGCGTTGGGGGAGGGCGCCCGCCAAAGGTATCTGGCGCATGCAATGGGCTCTGTTGTGGGGCTTGGGAAGCTGGGTGCTGTCCGTTGCTCAGGTGTTGCTGCTGTTGCTGATGAGGTGCTAGTTGTGGAAGGTTTTGCTGTTGGCCACCTCCGGAAGATCCCATGGATGTTGGGAAGGGAGGAAGACTCAGGTCATAAGGTGGAGGGGGAAGTCCTTCTCCATTGGGGGGAGACTGGATATTTCGATTGGGATACCCCATGGGTGAGTACAAAGGTCTCCCACTGTACGATTGCGGCGGTTGCTGCTGCTGCTGCTGCTGTGCGAAAGGTGTGGACATGGATGGGGCGGAGCTGTAGTTGTAGGTTGGGTTTTGGGGAGTCGGCCAGAAGCCTTGGGGTTGATATGGGGGAACACCTGCAGCTGAGCTGCCCGCACTGCTATTCACGCTCGAGGCCAAAGGACTGAGGCCGTCAGTTGAGAGTCCGACTGGAGGTGTTAACACGGTGCTGACGGCAGGGCCCATCTGTGTTGAGGAAGGAGGCGCGTAAGATGGGTACTTGTGCATTCCATGGCTGGAAAGATGGTCTGGAGGAGGAAGCTGGAATTGAGGCAGGTTCGATGCTGCTGATCTCCTCGCCGTGAAGCTCTGGGCGGTCTCCATGGTGGAATCTGAGATGTGTGGCCGGGTGAGGTTGGGTTGAAACAATCGCGTGAAGTAGAGATAGTGGTGGTGGTGGTGGTGGGGGAGAAGAACAAGCAGGATTGAGTAAAACAAGGATCCGTTCGAGATGGGATGTCGAGGTCGTCAAAGAGGAATGCGTCCGGGGAGTCTTTCTTTGTGGAATCTCGACGGCAAACCCTTCAGCGAAAACACTGGATGTAGTGAGAGGGAAAGAATGAAGGATCTCAGAGGTATCAAAGTCAATCGTGAAGCTTCAGACGGTACAGCACAGTACAGTAGTATGTGGAGCGTCGATCACCTGGATGGCGGCCGGGGAGGCGTCTGTCGATATATGTAGCTTACTAGGAGTTACTGGGCCTGGCGGTGGTCCGTGTGGAGTCAAGGGGGGAGGGGGGACTGGCTGGATGGGGTTGATTACCAGCGGGAAGCGTGGCAGAAGAGCCATGCTCCATGCTCTCAGGGATAGAGGGTGTAAGGGTGTAAGGGTGTAAGGGTGCCATTATCCCATGAGTGTTTAGCGTGGGTGTTGTCGGTAAGGCTCGCGCGTGAATATTGCTCAAAGAGTCCAAGGAGCAGATCGCGCATCCCCCCCCTGCCACGCACGCTCTGGGCATTTATTTGTCCTCGACTTCAGCATGGCAAGGGGGAACTGAGGGAGCGAGAGAGAGAGAGGAGCATGGGGCATCTTTCGACTGGACGCTGGAGCATGCACGCCTGATGGCGATTTAGGCAAGGATGAGGAGGGTGGCAGGGTGTCAGTTAGTGCAAAAGTCTAGGAGTCTGGGAGTGGGATCGAGGATCAAGGACGTCAAGGATGGCGCGAAGGTTTGCACATTTCCAAGCGCATGTTGCTGTTCGAGGCTTCGAGGCTTCGAGGCTTCATTTCATGGCTTGACGCTTTCAAACATTTGCTGGGAGAACGAGATACCGGTAAAAGCTAAGCACCCTTAAGCTTCCGCAGCACAAGAAGGACTGCTTGCTAGCACAAAGGGAGGCAACTAACAACTGTACCGGTACGTGCCAAGTGCGCTCTCGAGGCAGCTTCCATGACGTGACCTGGACCTTCAACATGCTGGCGATGGTACATGTGAAAGAAAAGTCAACAATCAACTTGACAGGCCTAGTCCTGCCGAGTCTTGTTGATGGATATCCAGTACCGCTCCACCTACGTCTCGCTTGGAAAGAGTCCCGAGAAAGCAATTACTTCCTTTCCCTTGCTCGTCCTCGCTCGCCATATCAATCACTTGAGAGAGTGTGTGGGCGTGACAAGAGCCGGACCCTCCAGCCAAACCTATCCGTGCTATAGCTGTCCTGTAGCACCGCACCCCTATCAATATTTCCCGAGTTTTGTCGGGACCGTAACATTGCATGAGATGACGCTAGCCTGGATTTTGTTCTTCCTGTTCTCTCGATAACACCTCCTCGTGGGTGTGTTCCGGATGGTGAGGATGAGGCGCTACGGTCGATGCTTAATGTGATTGAGTAATAGCACTAAACAATAGTCGGCGCAATGAAAAAGACATCGGCTTGGCATCTTGCTCGCACTAACCTTGGTCGCGATGATCCCAGATCCTAGCAGCTAGCTCAGTCAAGGTTTTTTTGGGTTTCCGGACCTCGCTTGTCCCATGGATCGCTCTCAAGGTAACTTTGAGATTAACATCCCTCAACGCGTCATTTGACGGAGTAGTGGCGTCGACCTTTCAATTGTGCCTGTATCTATTTCCACCTCCTCGTCGTCAGCAGCGCTCCGAGGGACAGAGTCGCAGGATGTAAGGTGCTCCGGTAGGACTGTTGTGTCACGACCGTCCGTGGAACTTGACAGGCATCCTCTGCATGGTAGCCCCAAGAGGCTTTCACCTTGGCGCAAGCCGCGAAAACCAAACTTCAGCCCGATGCTCCTGGGCTGCTCGCTGATTCCGTCGTGCGGGATGAGTTCACTAGTGTGGTGAGTAGCGCGTTTTGAGGTTATTGCCTCGGGGAGACAAGCGAGAGCATTCCAAGATGAGAGGTCAAACTCAAAATCAGAGGTACATGCAGTGCTTTATCAAGACTTTTTTCCATTGGACCTCTTTCAATCCTTGGTAAACTCCTCTCTATGAGGAATGATCTTGCGAGGTATGTCTGTATTGACGTCAATCCTAGTTCTTGTCTATTTCCTTCTGCTGTATTGGTCCATGCATAAACAACACTTTCTCTCTCCCTTCATACTCTGATATCACGATGTAAACAAACCCCTTTCCTCAAGACCTCCATGACTATGCGAGCAAAGAAAGGTTCTCCGTTAAAAAGTAAATTCAACAAGCGCGGCTAGCAGCCCCACGGCATTGGCTTAAGGGGAATGGCCTCGGAGGGGTCCTCGTGCTATTGGCACTGCAACCCTGCCCTACCTGTTTGGGGGAAGGCGGCCTGCAGTTTGAAATCTGGATTTATCGGAGCACAGACCAACGATCGACATGGGGGTGATAGGTCTGCCCTGATTGGTGCTCGAGTGCATATGGTCGCCGAGCTATGTTCGAGGTCAGATGGTGGTGCATTTTCAGATGATCTGGTGCCAGAGAATTCCTTGACTGGAACGACAAATGAAAAATATAATAGATAATGTTTTCCATATTGTGGATTTCCTGGGGTAAGTGTGCGGAGATACGGCCTGACAAGCCTATCAGAAGACAGGTAATCCTACTCATACCCTATCAGCTGGACTCTTTGAATCTTTGCCCAAGGAGCATCGATCTCTTATTGATGAAAAGGTGCGCTTAGCGGATAGTCAATGCTACTGTCTGGAACCAATCAGGGGCGAGATGGTGCTAGGGAATACTCCGTTCCGGTGTGAGGCCTGCTATTGGACCCTGGTGACGATGTTGCAGGCAGCGTAGGAGGTGAAGGAAGGTCATTCCTTTAACCCCTTTCGTCCTTTCAGCTGTCCTGTGGAAGCGAGAAAACCGAGTGCGAGTGGGAGATTTCACGCGATCGGATGTGGCTTCAGATTACCTCGAGTCCCGATGGTTGGCCGCTCCCGAATTCGTCTCCGAGAACTGCTGGAAGATGTCGGAACCCCTCACTGTTTGTTTGGCAGTCATATCCAACAAAGTTGCGACGAGAGTACATGATGACTTCAATACCTGCTCATCGCATCACATGGAAGAGCTAGCGATGGCTATTACGGAGATACAACGTGGACCTACTTGTGATCGAATAGTGAAGATATTCACAGTTTACGCGGTCGTATCTAGTGAATATCGTGGGATTCTGGCGAATCGATATGGACTGTTGTCATCGGTTATTTTCGCCCAGCTAGGTCTAGCCAGTCCGGATGACGTTCTAGGCCCGAGGGACCGTACCCTTGTAGTGTCTCCCAGAGCACAGACGAAAGAACTGCCATCGCGATCACGATGACTGTACGGAACTACTATCTCATACGAAAAAAAAAGAGAAAAAAAGAAAAGGGGTGAAGTAGATTGAGATACCTGGCAATCACAACGATCACCCGCGCAAAGATCAAACGAACTGTTGATCCTAATCTATTTAGGGTTTGGCCCCGGAGAAACACAGCACTCGAAAACTTTGG
The DNA here is from genome assembly GCA_037074945.1 of Tetracladium marchalianum. Lineage (NCBI taxonomy): Eukaryota > Fungi > Ascomycota > Leotiomycetes > Helotiales > Tetracladium > Tetracladium marchalianum. The sequence continues at coordinate 19,220 of JBAMDN010000750.1, read as the reverse complement.
AGCATCATATCACGTTTCAAGCTGTTTGGAACAATGCCCCGGACTTTGGCCAGAATGGCGACGCTGATTACAGGGGCATGGCACTTCGCTACACCACCGAGTAGTGCACGGTTACGCCCCCTTACAGCAAGCCTAGCATTGAGGATTGAACGAATTCCATCCCTTTGGAAAAAGGAACTTTGCTTTTGTGTTATCGCCATATCAAAATCAATGCACCTTCTCTCGAAACGACACTTCACTTTTCTCTCATGGGAAGCTCCCCAGTCGTCCGAACAGCAAACAGCATTGCAGCAGGGCAAGGGGAGATTGTGATTGCCCCCCCATCTCCATGCTTTCAGCTCCCCTCCGGTATCTCCGCAAGAAGGACTTTGCAACACCTCTTGTTTCCACCTTCAAAGTGAAAATAAAATAACGATCGGAAGAAAAAAGGAAGTGGCAGGGCAAGGCTTCGCTTATTTCAAGCCCAAACCAAGAATTCTTGATTGTGCCATGCTTTCTGGCATTTCTGCTGGCTGGATGAAAACAAACTCTGCCACAAGTATCCTTCGGAATCCGGCTACCTGCTCCCTCCCCTTCCCTGCAGCAAGCCCAATTTACCCAGCAATCCGGATTGTGCTATCTTTTCCTTTTTTCGCGATGTTCCTCGTTTTTTTGCTCATGTCTCGTCTCATCTCGTGGTGATCCTGCCGGACGCCGTATCTTCTAATTCGGGGAATATGCGATATGCCGTGAAACCTCTTCTTATTCGAGGAAGCAGAAGTTGAGAGAATTGGTCCCTCATCTATGTTGTGTATAGTCACACGAAATTATGACCTATTCTCGTACTTGCTGCATTGCCAAGCACTTGCTCGCGATGTAAATCTTCTCGCATGTTGTGACTATGATTTCTTCGGTGATTAAATTTGGTCGAATGCAGAGTCGCATTGGAATGCGAAATTCTCAATCAGAGCTGGAAGTAGCTGTCCTCAGCGCAAATTGATTTGGCACGTCGGAAACACACTTCATCTTTATTTTAGCCAACCGAGCACACCTTGCCTTGCCTCCCAGAAGCCGAGATCAAAGCACGATACGCTGGAACATGACCACCCCGTGGTGGTTGCACCTTGTTTTCAGAATGGATCTCCTATGGGAAAGCATCATATGATTTTTATCCCAAGGACATTCCGTGTTAGCGCATTCCGTTGATTCTGGAAAATATGATCAATCATAGTCTGCAATATGATTAAATTGCTTTGAGAAAAGGAATGTAGACTATTTGTTATACTTTTGGTTAGGTACGTATGCATTGGTAGCAAGAACCCTGAACAAAATAATTGACTCTGGTTGAACGTGGAAAGTTGGGTGTACAAGACCCATTTGAAGTTGTAAGTGGTCAACGGTCCATGCCATCTCTCCTCAACTTGCCTCAACCGCAAGTTCCACGTCCACCAACGCTGCCAACAGGACGGTATCGAACGCCGCGGGCATTCCCAACGAGCCGTGGCGAAAGCACACCGACAACATGGCGTTTCGCTCTGATATTGATGCCAAACCTTCGCGGCTTCACCAAATCCAACCGCGTGATTTGGATGGATTGTGTTCCTACTCAAGACATATCTCCGCGTTCGTCGAGATCCACGATCTTTTCCCCACCTGCTTCCGCAAACAGATCTGATTGCTGTGCCCCCGCCTTATGAACCGAGAGCCTGGGTATCTACGGTATGATAGTGCCGGAAGACTCATCTTTCTACAATACTAGTACCTCGTGGAGGAGAATAATACTCTTCGATCAGACGAAACGGTCAGCTCCAAGAAGCTAGCAGCATACCATCGAGAGGAGACAATACAATCCCAGGCGAAGCCCAAGAACAAATTAATATCACACAGTTAAGCAAACAGTGTTAAGGGAGACACGGGAGAACCGCGGCTCTTCCCCAACTCCCTCGACTGATCATTCCCTTAATTCCGCTTCGCAGGACCTTGGCCAGTCTCGTCTCCAGACTTTCTTCCAACTCCCTCCCACTCATTCCGTAGTCTTCTACACAGGATCATCCTCCTGCTTTTGAAAAATGATCCTTACTCCCTTGATATCCTTATGCAACCAAGACAACGTGACTTCACTTGACCTAGCCAACCTGCGTTCTCCGCTCAGCAAATATCAACAGTCCTGCATCTTCGGTAAACACCACCACATCCATCCAACATCCATCGACATGGCAGTTCGAGTGGCCACCACCAACCAAACCCACAACCACCAAAAAACGCATCCACTTTCATCGAATCCCCAAAGATTTTCCAAACGTGCACCGGAATGGCGAAAAGCCTCCAAACCAGCCAAAAACGTGTCCGCCTCAAAAGTTCACAATGTCTGACTCCATAGCTGTCCTTCCAGACAAGTTTCAATGGAAGATATGAAGCTGCACAATTCCAGTGTTGAAAGTGTGTATGAATCGCTTGACAACGCAGGATGTCTCTCCTTTTTCACTCCCTTTCACTCCTGTGCATAAACAAAAGCTTGAGCAAACCGAACTCACCAATCCCGAATAGAGGAGGAGCTTCTAGCTACCACTACCGCTCGCAAGCTACAAGTGCCAACACCGCATCACAAAGATAAAAAAGACATTGAATTCGTTTCTTGCCTCGAACATAGTCCAATCACACACCCTAGGTGGTCAATTTCACCTAACGCAAGCCATCGGCTGCATGGGCTTTTCAGCCCTTCACATGGGTGTGTGTCTGTGACTTTCGACCAGGGGGCGGTACGGTGGAATCCGAATCCTGGTTTTTGTGTGTGCATGTCTCGAAGTGGGTGCCGGGTGGTCTTTGTTGGTGGCGTGAGCCAAAAGTTCCTTTTTGGGGTTTGAAGGAGTGAAGGGGGAGACTGGGCTAGATTCATGGGATGCGATGACTGATGGATGGGGAATCAAGACATCGTGGATGGAGCATTGATGCGAGAGAGAGCCTCGCGAAACTTCAGACTTTCCCCAAGGGGGACGAAGACAGAGTTTGTTAGTTCATCTGAAAAAAGGAAAGAGAAGACCCTTTTCAATTTCGATTTTCGGGATAGGGAGAGACCCCTTTCCAACTCAAAGAAAAAAGGAACGCTTCATCACTCCAAAATAGACGGCAATGGGAATACGGAAAACAAAACAAAACACAAAAAACACAACACAAGCAAAAAGGATCATTCTGATCATATTTTAACGCTCAATTGCCATGCTTGGCGCAGACAAGAACATAAAAGTATTCCTACAGTACCTCCCGCGTAGTAAGCAAGGGGTCCTTTCTCTTTCCCCTCACTTTCCCATCGGATCTCCCTACAGTACTGTGCTGTGCCCTATCTGATGACCCCTCTCTCTCTCTCCCTTGCCAAACCAAATCCCTCCCAGAATCACCCAAAGAAGCTTGCTTAACGTAGCGCGCTCCGATTCAAGACATCTCCTGCACTGCACAACCAGGAAAGGCATACCCCACCAATTACACAACCCACACACACGACACAACCTCTGTACTTGCACATAAACAATAAATATTGTCCTGAAGTATGGTGGGACGGGACTGCACAGAAGTGGTACCGAGGGACTTCCTGTTCTGTACGAGACGAAACATGTCACGTCGAAAAAGGAAAAAGGAAAAAGGAGGCAGGCTGTATGTAGGGTAGGGTACATGCCACGTACTGTTCAGTACAGTACTAGAACCAGAACCACACACACGCCATGATGAGACGAAAGAAACATCACAAAAATCAAGGGCTTGCAGAGCCGCACGCCTCACCCGTCTTTCGTTCTTTCGTTCTTTCGTTCTTTCGTTCTTTCGTTCTTTCGTTCTTTCGTTCTTTCGTTCTTTCGTTCTTTCGTTCTTTCGTTCTTTCGTTCTTTCGTTCTTTCGTTCTTTCGTTCTTTCGTTCTTTCGTTCTTTCGTTCTTTCGTTCTTTCGTTCTTTCGTTCTTTCGTTCTTTCGTTCTTTCGTTCTTTCGTTCTTTCGTTCTTTCGTTCTTTCGTTCTTTCGTTCTTTCGTTCTTTCGTTCTTTCGTTCTTTCGTTCTTTCGTTCTTTCGTTCTTTCGTTCTTTCGTTCTTTCGTTCTTTCGTTCTTTCGTTCTTTCGTTCTTTCGTTCTTTCCCTTCCTTACAGTGCGTGCGTTGGAACGGATGGATGATTTGTTGGGATTTCCTTTTGATTGTTTGTCTCTCATGTCTCTTGGCCCCCGTTTTCTCTTTCCTTCCAGAATACAGTACACCGTCGTCTTCTTTCTCAACATTCTTAACACCCCTCAGACAGGCCAGGCCGACAGACCGACCGCCGACTGCGAAAAAGACAGGCCATACAACAAACCAAATCAAACAAGCACAACCCGCACGGAATCAGATCCGCGAAATCTATAAACCTCACCTTACATGAAACACTTCTTCTTCTTCTTGATTATTACTTCTACTACTTCATCCCCACAATTATTGTACTGTACCACAGCTATAACAGAAGACGGTTCAACATTACCCCGCGTCCAACCCTTCTCCTGATCATCCCAACCGCCGACAATCACCGTTCCCCACCAACCCACCTAAAACCTAACCTACTTTTCATTTCCAAACAACACCAAGAAACACCCATACCGGTACCATTCTCTATGTAGAAGATCCCCCGTTCTCCCCTTCTCCTCTTTCCAACTTTTGTAAGCACACGCCCTTCCCAAGATTCACACTGAGAGAGCGGAACCGAGTCATGCAATAAATAATGAAGCCGTTTGTCTGCCCTACCCCACACAACCAGACAATCAAACAACAAGAAAGAAACCGTGCCATCCTCCGGTCTACGGACGGCCGTGGTGAAGAAGGGGTCCCACGAGGTAGTGGTCCCGACCCAACTTCCCAAGCAGAGATTGCTCGCGAAACTCTAAATGAGAAAAGAAGCGAGGCCCGCCAAAAACATGCGAACAAGCCCGATGGGTAGGAAGGTAGGAAGGTGAAAAATCGTACGACCTGACTCCAACATAGCTGCGTATGAATCTCAACTTGGTCGTTTGCTCCGCTGTACTTACCGTGCGGATCGTAGCTCGCTGTAGCAAGATTCATGAAAAAGGAGGAAGGGATGGAATAACGGATGGGGTAAGAAAGGGTCTAGATCTTTGGTACCTCTGTAACCATGACTTTCCCTTTGGGTTCAACTGCTCGGCCTGGAGATGGAATGTGATACGATGTGATGTATCTCCGTACCTACCATACAGTATCTGTCTGTAAATGAGCCGAGGTTCAAAAGTTCAAGGTAAGTACTGTGCTGTAAGTCTGGAAGTTAGGGATGGGAAGTCATATCATGACATGGGATAATGCCTTCACAGTGCAGTGACTGTAAACATCCTTTAAATTACAACCTTTCCAAAATCCAAACATTGTAGCTTGGGGGGAAAAAACTTGAAAACTTCAGATGATGTATTATCGCACGCATATCGTAACCACGTACGTATGTACCTTAGTACCGGCAATCCGGCGCTTCACAGTTTACCTACTTTCAACTTCGCCAAGAGATTTGGTGATTTCGGATGCTCGCTGTGGATTCCTTGCCACGTACAGAGTGAAATGAAGTCTTGAGGAAAACTGGAAATGCTCTGATGATGTGGTGAATCATGAAACTCGATAGTGGAAGAGAGAAGATGTTTTGATTGTGGGGTGGTGGGGTGATTGGGAAAGATAGAATTAAAGGGGGAGAGAGAGAGAAAGAGAAAAAGCGAGAGGAGTGAGATGAGTAACTTCTTGCCATGCACTCAATAGGAAGAAGTGGAACCAAAACGTATCGGCGGCATTCAAGATATCCGCAAAAAAAGAACACATGATGCTTAGTCCAAGAAAACGACGCAAGCAAATAACTGGTAGGAAGAATGAATGCTTTTGTCCAAACGCTCAAATTCATAATACACAGATCTTCTTCTAATGAAGTGCCAGAACGTCCACTATAGATCTTATACAGTAAAGCACACTCTCTATTTACCCTTGTACTCCTCTGGGCCAATCATCAACTCTGGCTTGACCAAGGCATCGAACTCTTCGCTGCTCAAGGCCTTCAATTCCATAGCTGATTCCTTCAGGGTAAGGCCCTTTTTGTGAGCGTTCTTTGCAACTTTGCTTGCCATGTCGTACCCGATCTTTGGGTTGAGGCAAGTCACCAACATCAATCTAGAAGTACAAGGTCAGTATCAACCAACAATACAACATCACGGGAACGGAATAGACTTACGACTCCTTCATAATGCTGCTAATCTTATCCTCATTGGCCTTCAAGCCAACCACAAGGTTCTTCTCAAAACTCCTCATTCCATCGCTCAAAATTCTGATGCTGTGCAACAGGTTTCGGATAACCAAAGGCTTGAAAACGTTCAGCTCGAATTGACCATTCATTCCTCCGATGGTGGTAGCAACGTGGTTACCCATAACTTGAGCGCAAACCATAGTGATAGCCTCGCATTGAGTGGGGTTAACCTTTCCAGGCATAATACTGCTTCCTGGCTCGTTCTCTGGCAATGCCAACTCGCCAAGTCCACAACGTGGTCCGGATCCGAGATATCTGATATCCTGAGCAATCTTGAATAGAGACGAAGCGAGGGTATTCAGAGATCCGGAGGCTTGCACAATAGCGTCATGAGCAGCGAGCGCCTCGAACTTGTTTGGTGCGGTCTTGAACTCGGTACCAGTCATCTTGGTGACCTCAGATGCAATGGCTTCGGCAAATCCTTTGAAGGTGTTGATACCAGTTCCTACAGCAGTTCCACCTTGTGCCAAAAGTCGGAGATCTGGGAGAGAGCTCTCCACTCGCTTAATACCGAGATCGAGTTGCGCAACGTAACCAGAGAATTCTTGGGCCAAAGTGAGGGGCGTAGCATCTTGCAGATGGGTTCGGCCAATCTTGATAATCTTCTTTGCCTCGAAATCGTCAACCTTGAGTTGGATAGCTTCACGAAGAGACTTGAGAGATGGCAGAAGCTCATTCTCAATTTCCAAAACTGCTGCAATGTGCATGACGGTAGGGAATGTATCGTTCGAGGAGGCGCTCATGTTGACATGGTCATTGGGGTGGACTGGCTTCTTGCTCCCCATTGTTCCTCCCAAAATTTCAATAGCACGGTTGGAGATAACTTCGTTGGCGTTCATGTTCGATTGGGTTCCGGATCCGGTTTGCCAGACAACAAGAGGGAAGTGGTCGAGGAGTTTGAGGTCTGCTACTTCTGCAGCGGCTTGCTGGATAGCTTTGCCAATTTTAGGATCTAATTACTTGTAAGCTTTCTCCTAGAGATACCTGTCAGAGGGCCATACCCAGTCCGAATTGCATGTTGACGGTAGCTGCTGCGCCCTTGAGAATACCAAATGCCTTAACAATTGGTGGGGGCATTCGGTCTTGTGGTTGATTGATTCTGAAGTTCTCCAATGATCGTTCGGTTTGAGCTCCCCAGTACTTGTCTGAAGGAACCTGAACCTCTCCGAAGGCATCCGTCTCTGCTCTTGTGCTCGCCATGGTCTTAGATGTTGCGTGGAAGAAGCGGGGATGTATTGAAGCTTGGGATAGCTGTTGTGATGAAGTGAAGCTTGTGGGGGTTCGCGTGCGCGGGCTATAGGAAGATCGAGTAGAGGTAGCAAATGTTCTGTAGGTCGTAGGTTTTGAGAAGGAAGAAGGAGCGCATGATTGAGGGGTTGTCCTCGGGATAGACGCAGCTGTCTTTGCTAGCCCCGAGGTTCTCGCTGATCGGAGCATCGTGGGATGTGAGAGGCGAACGCTTGATAATTGGCTGAGATCGCAAAAAGGGATGTATTATGGTCGCAGAACTTCAATTGAAGAAGCAGATGAGATGCGTAATATGCACAAATGGATTGAAATGTATGGAAGGCGAGTTGGAATGATGAGGGAAACAAATGTTGCTGCGACGGATTTCCAAAAAAGTTGAGGGCCAAGCTCTTTTTTGGAACGCGCTCCGGCCCGGAGCAAATCGGAAGGGAGCGCCGCTCCATCGTGGATAAATGTTTTGCAATTCCTCACTGGTTATTTTGAGGTCGATGCGCGAGTGTTAAAGCGTACATCTGAAAAGGAGCCTGTGAAGTTGTGTCTTCAATTGTTGTGTTCTCCTGTCATCATGCCTTTGAAATTTCACTCTCGTAGCTTTCAACGGAGTCATAGGGAGAGCGACTAACCATACTATACTAGGTATACTATACTAGGTATGTGAGAAGGGAGATCATTTAGCTGTTCGCAAGGACAGATAGAGCAAGAACCTATTTCTGTACATGTCACACAGAGAGCACTGACGTATATATTCTTCAACCAATGCTTTCTGTTTTTGTTGGGAAATGGACATAACTTTATCAATCATGAACTTGGAAAACGTACAGGTCAGTTCATGAATACTTGCTCTTTTTGTTTTAGAAGCTCTGTATCGCGGTCTGATTGCTACAATACTCGTATACTCGGCGTCTCTTTGGAATATCACGGTAGCCGAGTGTTGAAGCGAACGGACATTATTTCGAAGTCTCGAAGGACCCTCCCTCGCAAGTTCTTGTTGGATTCTTTCTACATGTCCCTTGTACTTCTATAATTAAGTATAAATCATTTCTTTGCCATAACCCGGCGTTCAAAAAAAAACCCCTGTTCTGATATTCTCATGATTCCTATCTTCAAGTCTCGGCTGTTCCAATTTGGAGTCTATTACAACTCATAGACTCACTCAATGCAGATATAATTCCCCTCCATCGTTGACTCTTCACACTGTCCCTCCCACATCTCGGGAATGTACGCAACATCCCTCATCGTGATTCGTGAATAATATCAATGATCTCCCCATCTACCAAAGTCAAGGCCAACATTTCCTTCGTGTGCTGATGAATCATATAGGGCTCTCATTGATCATTGCGACCCGGTCAAAAGATTCCAGTCCGTTCAAAATATTTTCTGCAAAATATGCTTATTTGGAGGAGAAGTCGAGCGTCCAGGAACATAGCGCTCCGTCATTCGACGACGACTGGGTGTCAAGATTGAGCAGTGTAAAAACATAAAACGCGAAGGTCATCCTCCCCGGGCACCATAGAAGACACGCTTCCGTGGCATCCCGGAATACTCGCGCCATGGACTCTGTGTGGTTTGGTTGAATCGCTTTCGTGATGAAAGATACGGAAGTGCACCAACCATCCCAAGCATACTGTAGACCTTATCCCTGGGATTTGTGTATTCTAGCCACGCCCTGCTTCCAGGTACTTCAAAGAGCCCACCTTGATTCCTCGCTGGAAATCTGTTCGAGCTCGCTTTTTCTAAGTACTATCAAACTCTGTAGGGTTTCAGTTAGTCTCTGATGTACCTTGGCTAACTTGATGACTACGAGACTTTATTATGTTAAATCCGCGACTTTAAAGGTCTCTAATTATTTCTTAGGATAGTCTTGAAATCTCCATATAGGATCTCTGTAAAAGAAGGAGTTAAGGATATCTATTAAATCCTCGAAAGAAAATACCATGCCGTGCGAGCGCCTATTCGAGGAATATATATCTTTTTAGCCGTCGTAATTTCTTATATATTCTATATTATTTTAAAGTATTCTCGCTGTAGTAATTTGGTGAAGCCGTGAATAGACCGCTCTGTACATTGTGCTTCAACGTCCTCAACCCTTATACAATTCAAGACATAGCCACTTTCATCGGCCTCCTCGCCTATCCATGAGATCACCAGCAAGGCTCCCGAATATATTTGACCCATCAATGGTAGTCGTTGAGATTTCTCAATCAAATCATCTTGACGAATGCAAGTGGCATCGATCCAGATCGTAGTTTAGGCTATTCATCGCTTCATAATTACAGAGAGCTCCCGATGACCATCGCTCGGCCATCGATGAATACGCCTCTTTGAGGTTGTGACGCTACACCCCAGCAATAAAACAAAGCCCTGTGGTCATCCAGAATAGAACGATACCCAATCCACCCAGCTTTCGCCTCCGCATGAATGGGCCTCGAAAAATCTCTTGGTTAGATGACAGGCGTTCGAAGATGTTCTGGATCCAAAGATTTATGAGGTGGTGGGATTTTGATGAGAATCTCCAAAGACAATTCCTGGCATCTCCCATCGTCTCTTCTACTCGATCCACGAGTGGAAGATCGATCAGCGTCCACAAAATGTCTCTAGGTTTTGCAATGGGTCAAATGGATTTAATCCTATCCTTAGCATCGCCATGTCTGCCATGGAAAATTCAATGATTCCGGGTTCTGGTCGTCGAGCCTGACAGGCATTGAAGCTTCCTCGTGGGACGCAAATGAGCCTCATTGTTTGATGAACCGGCCATCTCGATATCCTATATCCAGATATAATGGGATAAATGGGCAAAGAGAATCGCAATGAACAAGCTGATGGCTATGAAAGAATCCTAGAATGTGATGATATGTGTCAGCCAAAAATTCGCTTAGAAGACTTATCCAGCAATAATTAGCAGCCGTTTATTTAGTGACTCTCATATGTGATCGTCCGGACCTTAGAAGAGAGGTTAACACAGCATTTTCCCACTGTTCTTGAAGATGTATCAGTTCTAAGTGTTAAGTCGCCACCCCCCATTCCGGACACCCCCTGATTCCGGACACCCCACCAAAACCTCCTCAACATCACCACTTTGACTTCGAAAATTAATATCTTTTGCAACTTTGAACCGAATCTCTTGAAACTTGTAAATCGTATTATAAACATCATGAAAAGCCAACGTACCGAGTATGATATTATACGCGCACTCGATGAGATAGCAAATAGCAAGTCACTCCGTAGAGCTGCTCTAGAGTAGGGTATACTAAAGTCAACACTCTACGATCGATTAAAGTATAACACCGACTATCGTAACGCAGCCGAATACTTACAAAGGCTTCCGAGTGTAATAGAAGACCGATTAGCTAAGTGGGTATTAACCCAGGAAGCTCTCGGCTATAGTATTACGCATGCGTAACTAAAGGTATTCGGAGAGCGACTTTGTAAGCTACAAGGTGATAATCGGCCACTCGGAAAGCGCTGGGTAAATAGGTTCTTATTACGGCATCCGATTCTTAAGACGAAACGATAAATCAGGGTCGATTCTGTACGAGTTAACGGTGCTACTACTAATATTATTCAGGCTTAGTTCTAAAATTTTCAGATTCCGGCTATTAAAGAGATTCGACCCGAGAATCGATGGAATATAGATAAAGCCGGTATTATAGAAGGATATGGCCTAAATGGCTTAGTTCTTGGTAGCTCGGAACGACGTTTTATACAGAAGAAACAGCCCGGTTCTAGGAGTTAGACATCATTTATCGAAGCTATCTCGGCTGTTAGGGCCCGGACCAAACCACTTGTTATATATAAGGGAAAATCAGTCTAGCAACAGTGGTTCCTAGCCGATATCAGTACCTTTAGTAGCTGGCAGTTCACTGCTACCGAGAACGGATAGACTACTAATGCTACTGCGTTAGAGTGGCTCGAGAAGGTGTTTATACCCCAGACGGCGCCAAGAGATAATTCGGCTCGACTACTAATATTAGATAGCCATGGAAGCCATGAAACGACCGAATTTATGTTCAAGTGCCTCGAATTTAACATCTATCTATTATTTCTACCAGCTCACTCGTCGCATGTCTTATAACCACTAGATTTATCGATTTTCTCTCCTCTAAAGGCTACGTACCGGAAAGAGCTTAATATTTTAGGATCTTTAATCGATTCAGTGCCGATTAGTAAACGTAACTTCTTACTATGTTACTATAAAGCACGAGAAGCCGTAATTACGGCCGAAAATGTCATAGCTAGGTGGAAAGCTACGGGGCTATGGCCACTGAACATGGCCAAACCTCTGATAAGCCGATTATTACTTGAGAATAGTAATAAAGCTCCTGAACAAGTTATACCAGAGAGCCCTAACATCGACTAGAATACAAGTATATCATCGATAGAATAGAATACCCCGAAAGCTAGCAGAGAATTACGATTATAGTTCGACACCCTAACTCGGCTTGGCTATGATGATCTTCCGACGCGTCGACAGCTCTTCCGTAAAGCTGTAAAGAGCTTAGATAAAAAAGACTTTACTCTAGTACAGGCCGAACGTCGAATCAAAGAACTAGAAACTTAATTAGATCTATATAAACCGAGAAAGCGTCGAAGAGTACAGACCAACCCGAATTCTAAATTTGTCGATGCCAAGGCTATCAGAGAAGCTCAAATTCAAGCTGGCGCCCTAGGAGTTGAACTAATCGATTCGGATTCATCTACAGATTCCGAATCTATCGGGGATTGTATCGAGGTTCAGGCGTTATAGAGTTCTGGTGTTTTATATACAAAGTGGTGGAATTTGGTGGGGTGTCCGGAATCAGGGGGTGTCCGGAATGGGGGGGTGGCGACTTAGCTGTATAACCGCGCGGCTCACAGTCACACATCACGAGCGCCCACCCAAAACTAGCCCATACCAGATCATAGGAGTAGAACGTGGTGTTATAGCTATGATAATTAAAAGGAGTACTCCTTGGTGCCCTTGAAGTAGTCCACTAGAACAGGGTTCTGCGCTAGGAGTGGTCGTGACTGCCCTTTTAATACCTCACAATCGAAAAGGCGGGCTTGCACTTACTGTATTTCAGGAGCAACAGACATCATACCTACATACATGTCGCTTTAGCCTTCTGTAGGAATATCATTACATATATCATGTTCTCATCATATAAACCCTCCCCCCAAAACGCCGGTCTATATGTCCCATTTCCCATGCCATGCCATGCCATCCCAAGCAGAATCAACTTAATCACGCATAACCAAAACACTCAGCATGTACATAAATACCCTGTGCCCCAGTCCCCTTATGTACAGCTCTATCATCACTCACGCCAACAGCCGCATTTCTCGTACACTGAATCAAGGCTTTGGGTCCACAAACCACCACTGCCATCTCTCCTCTCGCCAATTCCGCCGTCTTACGAATGATACTGGGAATTTGTGGACGTCCCGTTAGTAGAGGGACTTCCTGGGCTTTGTGTGCTTTTGACTTCTCTTCGTCAAAGACATTGGAGTTGTAGGTTGGTTTTCGAGAGGCACAGTTGCAGGGTTTCGTGATGGCGTCTTCGTCTTCGACCATTCTGGTACAACAACATCCTTCTTCGGGGCTGGATGACGTGCGAGATGTGACGGTTTCGATCATTTCGCCTAGGGCTTTCTTCTCGTCCTCGGAGGACGTCGTGCGAGAGAGGTTATTGCATCCTTCTTTGGAGCCGCTGACTCCGTTGACAGATAATTCACCACTTGTGATTGTATCATCACAGGTCACGTAAATGCTGATGTCGACGGAAATGTCACGACCTTGATTTCGTAAGTCATCGACATCTTGCACGACTTTGTGCAACTGTGTAGCGAACCACTGGACGGCAGTGCGCCTCTTCACGACCCAAACGAAGCGGATGTGTCTTGTGACCGCACCTGCTGGTGGAGAGAACCTATTTCGGGACGATGCTTTTGATGTTCCAGTCCATTGTTGTACAATTTCCCTCATTAGAGGAACGGTGAATGTAGCACCGGTGGATCCGGCTACAAATACCACGCTGTCGAATTGGCGGAGGGGACGGATTCTTGAGTATGGCCCTTCGATTAGAACGGATCTACCCATGGCCGGAGCAGTGGATTGTGGTAGGATAAGCGATGACTTAGAGGCATATCCAAGGAATCGTCTTGTTGCTCCTCTTTTTGCGTGGACAATGAATTCCATTCTTCCATCTTCGGGAAGTGATGCTATCGTGAATGGATGCGAGGAAAGCGGTGCGATAGGGTGACAGGCAAGAACCATGTGCTGTCCAGCCTCCCAAGAAAGCGGGGGATTGGAGATGGTGATCCTGGTATGCGTTTCATCCATGGGTTCAAAGCTTGCCTTGCACGCCAGAACTCCACTTTTGCCCTTGTGGAAGATGGAGAGGTTGTTGTAAAACAAAAAGCCCGCACGGACAACGCGGTCAAACGCCCAGAAAGCCATGGGCAGCCAGATCCAGATCTTATTTTCGGCTGGAATATGAAAATATAGAGCGGTGAAGAATCCAAGCCAGGATATGATGTGTTGCACAACGAAGAACTCGTAGGAGAGTCCTCGGATAGGACCGAGAGAGGAAACCACAATCCAGAGTAGAACAGCGCCTGCTCCAACGCCCTGCTGAGTGAGAACTTCCTTCATCTTCTTGCCAGCGTAGTCATACTTGTTCCATGTAGTAAACCAATATCCAACATGAATCAAAACAGTTAATAATAGAGCTCTCGCCGTCCATCGGTGCAACCAGCTCAACCTCTCATACCCCATTCCAGTGAGGAATCCGATGATGTTCCGCTTCCCAGAAAGAAGTATGATCAAAGGCAATTGCGCAACACCAATAAATCCTGCGCGGTAGGCAATCTTTTCCCACTGTAGGAATGTTCCTGGGTTGAATCTGTAGAAACAACAAACGAAAATCAGGGCAAGGTAGGCCACCATGATCAAGACACCACCCATGGGAGGGAGATGAAATTGTACATTCCGGAAAGAGAGTGGCGGAGCGTAGTTGCTCACTTCCCGCACTACTGCCGAGAGAGTAGCGTGAAGTCTGAAAAGAAGCGACTTTGGTTTCGCGGGTGTGGAATCAGCTTGACGTGATATCCTCTGGCGGAAGAGAAATTGATTTAGGATGTTTGCAAGAATCGCAACCCCAATCGCAGTCCCTACAAAAGCCCAAAAGACCCGCTGCATGTGAAAATAGGAAGGTATTCCAGGTGCTATAGATAGTTAGCTGTTGATCTAGATTCGCGGCGACCATAGCCATTTCGACAGCGCAAGTAGGTTTTGCGACAGATTCCAGACGTCAAAGGCAAGCTAAGGGAAATACGCACTGCCTGATGCTGAAGCACCACCATGGACATGTTGCCTTGCTATTATGGTCGACATCTTTTCAATGTGGTTTCTTCGTTTCCTAGTCGAATCGTGGGGTGGATGTTCGTGTTCGCTGAATGAAACGACGAGGGACCAACGCCGAGATATCTCAGTAAGGTGAGAGGTACAGTAGAGAGGCCGTTAGAGATTAGGTGTTTGAGATGATACCAATGGATACATCGATTCCAGCCCAGAGGGTTTAAGTTGGCATTTGTGAGACCTCGAGGGCGTGGTTTGCGCAGGTCGTAGATGAAGATGAAGATGCGCAAGTACTTCTAGAGAAAGACGTTTGCTAAGGGCTCGAAGATTGGGGTGGTGTTGATGCCGAGAGATTGGTACTAGTATCTGGTCACGTTTCTCGGATCTAGGTGGCAAAGAGCGACATAAAGCGTCAATACCGAGCAGGTTTCGTGTTCTTGGTGGAATGGCAAGTTGCGACTTCCTGCGCGTCTTCGAGCACTTTTGTTTTTTCGGTTTCTTCGCTCACCTTGATAGATTGCAAACCCGGGCAATGGTGGTGGTGGTGGTGGGTGCGGTGGAGCCCGTGTTTAGTGGCGGCTGGGCCTGCATGGGATGATCCCTTAAAGCCTTGCCGTTCCAAGCCTGGCGTGCTCGACGCTTTAAGGGCAAGGCTGAATGACTGAGATGTGTACCTAGGTCGGTATTGTGTTGTACAGTACAGAATCTACAGCGTACGGCAGAACCATTGTTGTGTTGATGCGACGATAAGATTCATGCCTTACGGGCAGTGCGGCGTCTCAGTTGGGCGGCATCAAACATGACATGACATGGCCGGATATAGACATTCGTCTTCGTCGTTGCTCATGGCCGTTGCCGTCTCAGCATTTGGAAGCCTCCAGGACCGATGTCACGTGTGCCCAGCTCCGTCCCCAAACAGCGCTGCTGAGAGTGAGCAAGTTTAAGCAGTTTATCTTTTTCGCGCCCAGCTCTCCACTCTTGGTGCTTGAAACCCGCTCGAGCTCTGGCAGTCTCAATCTCGCGCACTTCCCCAAAATGCTCACTCTTTACATCTCGGGTCTCCCTGGCAAGCAATCCCTCCTGTCACACTTCACCATCACTACCAAGAACTTTTGAATCACCAAGTGTCACGATCTCGGTTTAGACATCAACCTCAATCCTTCTCGGGCCAACATAGAAAAGGACACCAGCTGGCCACCTTCTAGACCTCAAGAGACATCATCACAGACAAAGCGTTGATCGCCCACAAAAAAGAGCACACACAACAGCCGATTCGATATACTAGATAACACCGCTTCAATTCTCCGCACAATCATGTCTTTCACTCGACGCCACGGCACTGAAGCCGCTATGGATATGGATATGGGCAGCTCGTCCGCTGCGAGTGAGATGATGGGGATGGAGAGCATGCACATGACTTTCTTCAGCAACACCTCGACATCGCTCTACTCAACCATGTGGACTCCTCGAAACATCGGCGAGTATACTGCCACATGTATCTTCCTCGTCATTCTTGCTATCATCTTTCGCGGGCTGCTGGCAGCCAAAGCGTGGAAGGAGTCCGCCTGGTTGGATGCCGAGTTCAAGCGACGATATGTTGCCGTGCAAGGAAAGGGACCTCAGTCGGAGCGCATGTCGTCAGATGTGGACAGCAAGAGGATGACGCTGAGTGAGAATGGAGTGGAGGAGGATGTGATGGTTGTGAGGAAGAAGACGATGGGTGTCAGACCGTGGAGGCTGTCCGTGGATCCTGTTCGCGCTGCTATGGATACGGTCGTTGCTGGAGTTGGTTACTTGCTGCAAGTTGCCCTTTTGATTTCCTATTGTTGGTTGATACTAATTGAAATGCAGAATGTTGGCTGTGATGACTATGAACCTGGGCTACTTCCTCGCAGTTCTGGGAGGAGTCTTCATCGGCAGCATGTTGGTAGGGCGTTATGCGATCAACTTTGAACATTAATCCTGTCACGCGATGCCTTTTTAATGAGTGATGATGGAGTTTTGTTTCTTGCATTGCGCCTGGATATGGAGGGAAATGGCATTAGAGGGGGGGGGTGGGTAAGATAATTGTACAGTACAAATATGATGCCACCAAATTCAATTCACTTGAAGAGTCCACAGGTGGATGATGATGACAATCGAATCCCTCTTTCTCCATCTCAGCATCTTTTCTGTATCATCGCCGCTTAGCAGGCTCGGCAGCAGCCATCCAGGTTGTGGTCGTGGTCGTGTCAGTGCCGCCGTGACCTTTCATCTTCTAGCCTCCACCTCCACGGGACTAGCAGGGATCCCCACATCCCCTCCACCGAAAAATGCTCGCAAACTTGCTCACAACCTCACGCCTTGGCGTCGAATCAACACCAGAAGCGAATCCATCTCAAAAGCAACTCGCATCCACGCGCACCTGGGAATCCTCTCACTCGGGGCATTCCCACGCCGTCCGGCTGCACCGGCACGAACGATCAACATGACAAAGGAAGTCCTCGCGACGGTCGTATTGAGATCGTGCTCGTTTTGATGCCTATCAGCCAAACTAGCTCACTCATTTTCGAGTGTTGAGAAGGTTACAGGAACAAGAGCAAAAGCACTCATCTCAATCGCACTCATGGCTTTTCACACTTTCCTGACGAGACTCTCGATCTTCCTCTTCTCTGCACTACGCAAGCACTGATGAGATTCGCAGCAAACAAACCGCGAGCCCCCGTCTGGTCATGTAGGTACAAACTGATGCTGTATGTACCACCCCCCTCCAGCCACCGTGCACTAGCTCCCATGGAGGAGGTGAAATGTTTTCTGGATGTCTTTCTTTCCCCTGTTCCTACAGTACCACCCAGACGACTCGCTTGGCTGCAGCTAGCCTTGTGCTTGTAGACTTGAGCTTTATAAACCTCATCGGCTGCCCTCCGCAGTGCCGTCTCTTTTTCCTTGATATTGCCATTCTCACATCTCACACAATTTCCATACTTCACCACCACCACAGTTTCAATCCATCTGCTATTCTCATACCAGAAATCCGCTCACCTACTCAATTGAAATCCAATTGATCCTCAAACCTCACCCTCCATCCCACTCGGACACCTCCAATCGTCACAATGAAGACCTCCATTTTTACACTATCTACCCTCCTCACCCTAACCACCGCCCACTTCGAACTTCTCTCCCCTAAACCCCGCGGGTTCGATGAGAACAACCTGGTTCAATTCCCCTGCGGTGGCCAAAACTCTGTCACTGCCCGCACACCATTCCCTCTCACCTCTGCCAGCGTATTAGTCGATCTCGGCCACTCCGATACCGACATGGAAGTTCTAATCGCCCTCGGCAACAACCCGGGCTCAGCATTCAATACCATAATCCGTGCCCCCTTCGGTGCTATTGGATATGGCAAGCTTTGCGTCGACAATCTCAACTTTGCCTCCCTCAACCTCACGGCTGGCACAAACGCTACCATTCAGGTACAGACCAATGGCTTCGTAGCCCGTGTGGTCTTGACTACAGGCTTTGCGGTAGGTTTCGCAACAGCCTTTTGTGTTGCTTGTTTGGCTTGCTCCCTTGCGTCTCTTTGACCTTGTGTTGTTAATGTCAACTTGATCTTCTTCATCCCCGAAGTCGAACTATCCATGGTCTACGGGTCCAGGAAGCTTCTAGGTACAGGTCTTGGAGGCAACGGCTGTTGATTGCGGTGCTGCGCTATCAATAGCTGCCAAGTTGGCTTCGTTCAACGGAGATTTTCGTCGAACTCGGGTAGATGCTGCTGGTTCAGCACGAGGTTGAGCAGGCGCTCTCGGCTTCCTGGCTGGAGGAGCCGCCGGGCCACGCGGAGCCTCAACGATGACCCTGGTCTAGCACTTTGGGAAGAAACCCGTCTTTGTGTTGGAAGGATTACTGAGCTGGTCGATCCGAACCCTGCTGTGAGCAACAGATCGGGTCGTATCCGAAGTGTTCGAAGCGAGACTTCAAGCGACGAGCAGATTGACTCGTCGGCCTACTATAGCTTGGCTCTGCACTTGAGACTGTACCGTTTGGTATAGACTGAATACAATGTTAGCAGCTTGTCTATAATTAAGGATAAAGAACAAACCTTCTCCGTGAGCAAAGCTCCAGGTCCAGCCACCGTTTTTCTACGATTGGCATCTTGTGGTTATCTTTTTACTAGGATCTTCTTCGACCATGTCAACCATTGCCTTCGCTGGCTTGCGCTGCTCTTAGGGCCATACGCTGAATGGGAACCTCTGGGGCATCACTTTCAGGTGGAGCCGCGGCAAGAATGGACTGTCGGTCTCTTCTCGCTCGAGTGGCCTCGGCAGACAGATCTTCAGGTCTACAGCTCATGGTTTGTCTCTCGGTGGGAATTATGAGCTTA
>JBAMDN010000749.1:0-17208 GCA_037074945.1 Tetracladium marchalianum | reverse complement strand
AGAAGGCTTGAGGAAGGAATGTATGTTCGGTCGGGCATGTTGGACGCCGGGTCGCGTGGAATGTGAGCGCTGCTTGTTCCTCTTCTGTACGAACTCCTCTGTACCTTGCAGCAATGGTGGATATCTTTTTTGCCTTTCCTTTCGGAACAATGTCATCTAGTTTTTGGACCCAAGATCGCCATTCAAACTATTGAGTCACCGCAATCACGTTCACGGTGTTTTTGCTCAATGAAACATTATTGGCCCCCGACAACGCCAATAGTTCTCGCTTGTTGAAAACGTTTGGTATATGTAGTGGGTTTTTATTGTCAACATATTGATTTGTAACTTGTAAATACATCCTATAACTTGTAATCACATTGACAGTCATTGATTCTTACATTCACCAGCGAGTATCTACTTTGGAACACAAGCTAGCAGGTGCACAAAAATAGGAAGAGCTTGCACTGTCTTTGCAAGGCTGCGCGCGTATCGGCAACAACCGTTTAGATCCAGGGATTGTAGACGAGCTGGCAAGGCTTCACTCGTAATCTAGTCTCTCCACCACCGCCGGATATTCCACAGGCTATGAGTGCCAGAATTCATGAAACCCAATCGTTTGTACGATCTTAATTTGTCCACTGTGGCTCAAACCTACAATCCAAAACACAACGTGAGTGATCTTGATCCGGTAATGAAATCCAGGGCATTTCGCAGGTAGGGCTGGAAACCCCACCCATCTCATTGGCCCATCCCGAAACACTCTCGTCAACTGATCCAAACAAAACCCTCCAATTCCCCATAAGATCACTTCGCTATATGAGATTGTAATACCGTTTTACTGCTTACTGGGTATCTATTAATTCCATTGCATCAGCCACACTAGCGAACTAGCGAGGTTCAAAGATGTCGTGTTTAGGTTTAGGCCCGATTATAAAAATAGTATTGAGAGCTATTCATTGGACCATCTGGGTGTTAGTGGTCGAGTTGTGGCACTAGTTCGTGAGGCGCGGTCGCACTGCTGTAAGCTGACTTTTGACCGATGTGTTGTGGAAGATCGCAACTCCGACGCAGCGGTCGCCGATTTCTTGAGGGTCAGGTAACCAAACGAATCACAATTGTGAATTGAACATTCTCATCAACTGGGAGGATGCTCGATAGCCGGATCTCCATATTATGGGAACGCCGAGATTGCGAAACAGAGGTACAGGAAGGGCTACTTGAGTCCGCTTGTCCTGACTTACCGAGGTTTGATAGATACACATACATGCATGTTATCAGAAAGACGAGTCCTGCATACAATTGTTCTACACCTACAGGATGCCATGATGTTACAGTACACCCCGATGACTCCTCACCACTGTTGAAGAAGATGATGATCTTATGTATGTAAGTGTGTTTACGTTTTTCCCGATCCTCCGTATTTACGAATTGCATCCTCCAAGCGAGGTACAGAACAGCACAGAACCCAGGAAAACAAATTCGTTGCCTAAAAAGTCTCCCAAATGTCGGGTTACACACCACCACAGCAATAACAATCGCGGGGCAACCGGCACCGACGTCACTGGGGTGGGCAAGTTATGTGGAAAGCTCGGGGGTTTTGGCAAACAAGTATACGAGTTTTTTCGATGTACCGTTATGTACAGTACTGTAATATTACGAGGGATGGTGCCATGAAAATGAAGCAAAAATAACGTCAAAATTATTGATACTCCCTTGCGACAACTTTGTTGTTGATCATGTTTAGATCTTCGTACTTTTACTGAGTACTAGAGGACGGAAAGCGAGCCGAGATCCGATAATTTGTTGTAATCACGAATGGGTGGGCGGTGTGAGTACGTGTGTAGCGAGGGACAAGTCCTGGCTGGGTAAGGATCAAGTCAGCAAAAAACCCCAATACCTTACTGATACACACAGACATTATTAGACCTATAGTATTTCAAAGGATCATTTTGCAGCGGGATTTGACCTGCTCAAACCCAAGCCTGTAGCTTATCCATCCCCTTCTTGCTTGACCCAGTGGTGTTTTTTTGTCTCGCTAAACCTTGACCACTGATTGCTACAGCCCACCCATCCTTTCCGATTTCATAAAGAAAAAAGGTAGAAAACCACATCATAATTTAATTCATTGCAATAATTCTCTACAATTCGAGTTTTCGTAGCACAAATCTTTTGGGACATCGTGAAAGGTGCAGAATTATGTGATTCATCAACCACAACCCGGCGAACTGTCTCGAGCAAGCTAAGCCCTGTGAGCAAACGGCCGTGTTGTAACGTTCTGACTTCAGCCCGCCCGAAACTCACACTTTAATTGCGCCTTTTTGATGATACTATGGTATATGGCGCAATTTACTACAGAAGATCAATCTTGAATCTCGGCACTTCGGAATCTTTCCATGTCTAGGTACATCAGTCTCCTTAGGTTCGCGCCCGAGCTCGAGAAAACGAAATGAATCAGTTTGGGGGCTCATATCTCGTGGCTTTTCCAGCACATGACCAACACACACTCGAATGATAACAGAATATTGAGTATCGAGGGTGTCAATAACATCTCTGCCCGGCGAGGACTCCGTAAATTGTTGAATTGTCATCCAAAGATTACTTTGTAACAAGCATCGAGCAGCATCAAAGCAGAAAACAGATACGCGAGATGCAGAACTCCCCCATTTCCCAAAACTGTGAAGTAAGATAGGTGCAGTCTAGAATCAGGACATTTTCCCGACACAGTGAAATGTGAGTTTTCTGGATCATTGGAGATCCAATCACAGTTCTTGGATTGTCCCTCCTCTTGACAGAAAGATAATCGAGCAGGTTAACCTGCTCGTGTATCGCCGGCTCTCTCCATGGGCAATGGTATGGTAACGCAGTTCCCAAAACGTGATACTGCAAAACAACGGACAGGAAGCGTCCGACTTGTCTTTCTTTCGTAAACAGTAATATTATCTGCTTCTCATTAATTTAATCTGTCATTCTCTCTTCCGCTCATCTCCTTTTCATTGGTCCTGTACTGTACCATGAACGCGTCAGTGGACGAGAAAGTGAAAAAAAAAAAACACGAAATCAAAGCTTCACCGCTCCAAGAGATTCTGACAATGCTGTATGTACTGTACAATACAAAAGCAGTTGAAGCCGAGAACAACGGATATTGCCGTCTTGGAAAAAACATCGTGTCCCTCCCCGAGTTCGCTCTCACACGCTGATCTCACAAAACCCATATCTGCAAAGGTACATGACCACGATAACTAAGCCAAGGTGGAGATAACCCGAACCGAGATCAACAGAAGTCGGTGATCCCTCCTCGAGTTTTGTGCTAGATACACGAGCGAGGGGTCCTAAAAATGGAGATGGGCGTACCCAGCACGCACGTTTGTACAGGGTTTCGGTTCATCCGCCAGGCCTGTCAATGCATGGTTGAGGAGCCCTTTTTGAGACCTTCTCCCGCCCTTCCATCGATTGTTCTCCCATCTTTCCACATAAGGACATCGGTGTTATATTTTCTCTTCAAGCAGACTAAACCCACAAAATCTTCGTCCAAGATCACAAGATGGAAGAATGTTTCTGCACTGGATGATTTCGGCCGAAAACCGAATACGATGATGCTATACAGCTCCATGACAAGACTCCATTTCTGTGGAGTGGTTTGCATGCAACAGAACTGTTTGGGGTTTGCTGTTTGGGCTGGGTCACAGCCACAGCTGTCACAGTGTGCTAAGGGTCATGTATGTGTCGATCTCTTTGTTAATTTGGCTTGGGTCGGTCAGTTGTCAGCTTGAGATTTTGTACTTGGCAGGATTGTATGGCTGTGAGCCTGCACAAGAAGTCCTAGTAGTGCACTATTGTATGTAGCGCTGTAGGCTGGGGCTTACCTAAGTTCATAACCAAGTTGCTTACTTGCGGCTTGACAGCTTACCTACGCAGAGTGTGTTAGGATAAGGCCACATGCACCCACTTTAGGATTGTGCTTGTGCTTCTGTGTTGGTCCCTTGAAAATGCGTCACACAACACTTCTGCAGAATTAAACAACTCAACCGGAAGAGAAATGTCCCACGACAAAAGACACATGGCTGTCATTTTGGACTTCCCCAAGATGAGGGAAAACCCATGTAGTTCTTCAAACCACGTAATGTCACCATGCAGCGCCCACGCTTCACCGCCAAGCCGCCCCCAACAGATGATTCGCCTATATCAATGGACATTAAGTTGGGGTCGAGAAATTATCCAAAGAGGAAATGTTTCCTTTGGTATCTGGTACGAATATTGAACTGTGTGTGTTTGAAAAAAGGATGGGCCAAGGCTTGATGATCGCCTGCCTTGCCAACAGAATGTGATGTGTGCGTGTGCCGGTGCGTACGTACCTATGCATGAGAAACATCCCGTCTTGTTGGCACTACTACACCCTGAAAATCATTTTGACGTAGCATGACCTAGATTCAGAAGGCAATACAACAGAGTATTCGAGTATTGTGGCACAGGAAGCGGTATCGAGACTTTAGATCAGGCATCGAGCTGGACATAAGCTTTCGAATTGATGGGGATAAGAGCTGGCTTGCCTTAAAGTGAATAATACTGGTTGTACTCGGTATGCTGAAAACCTCAAAATAAAACGTGCCGGTATGTGAGATTTGTTAGAAGCAGAAGGAATGTCATGAGGGATTGAGGGGACCCCATTATTGAGAATAATCAGCACTCAATTCAAGCGAGAGCCGAATTACCTCCACTTCCCGAAAAAGCCAAGTCGAATAACTATGCGAGAGTAAGGAAGCTCGAAAATAGCGTACCATCAATGTTTTGTTGCCACTAACTAAGAAAGCCCGCTCTGTGAACCGCGGGGTCGCTTAATTTCCCGCCTCTCTACTAACTAGCACGGACACGGATTCAACTTACTGTGCAGTGAGTTTCTTGGAGTAAAGTAAACAGTGCTCCTATTTTATATACCATAGTTGTATCCAACCAGATGGTCATTCCAGTCGTGTACGTGTATTCTTGTACGAAACAGAAGACGCTGATCTGGCGGAGCGTTTGTGGCTTCGATCCCGGTGTGCCGGACCATATTGCAGAAGTCCAAGATGTGAGAGATTGGCCGAAAACACGAGCAGATGGTGGTAGAAGGATATATCGAGAATTGGGTACCAGCTCGTTGATAGGATGGACTGCCATTCCTGCGCCAGGGATTATTCATCCACGACTAATACCGATCTGGGGCTTTTTCCAAAATCGTGATAGGCTCAATAACAAAGCAATAAGCGACGTAGGAGACTAATGAAACACGTTCCTCATGATTGGGCCATTGGCTGGTGGAGGGTGAGCAAGTTATCGTGGAGAGTTGACACGAACAAGACAGAACATTCACGAGGAATTTGGCTTGGGGGCTAGCGCCAAAGCTGACAGGTTGAGTAGTCTACCACGAGTCCTTCTTCAACAGACGGACAACCCTTTTTTCATTGGCTACTGATAGCGAGCCTTTAAGTTCGAGCTTTTGCCAAAAAAAATCTGCCGGTTATGTTTCACCCAAAACATCGGTAGCGAATATTGACGAGGAAGCTGGTGGGGAAATCGGGAAAGATGCAGCGTCAGCAGTTGCCTGGTTCTAGAGTAGACACCCTGTTTCAAATTGAGTTAGCAGATGATGACTACAAAGGTGTGAAGGTAAGAGAGTCGCTTGAGCGCATTGGGGCCGAATGACTAATTTTGCTTGCCCGAAAATCGTACGATCCTCAGTACCCAGTCATCAATGTTCGTCGAAGCTTGGTACATATGATCTACCGGCCACTGATACGCTACTCCACGGAGTATCTGAGCACGGGGAAAAGATGAAAGATTTTGGTATCTGGTTTGGAAAGTGTGGGCCGAGACTACTTGGTTCTTGGTCGCAACCACTTGCCAATTTGAGTAAACGTGATTCAAGAAAGATTCTGCACCCCCAGCAGATACGCAGCTATGCAGATTCCCCCAATAAGTACAGGAAGAAAACAAGAAAGAAACAAGACGCGTGGATGCCAACAAGCTCGTGGCAATATGAGAGGAAAACCCTTTCCTTCTGTACTGGAGGGCGTTCCCAAGAAAGTGGCAATGAACGATGAGAATCCAGGAAACTTTGATTCGAATGTGAAAGGAAAGTATCGAATGATTACCATATGAAGCAAAGCCAGGACTTAGAAATAATAGCCATTCTTAACTCTTGTTCCATGTTGTTTGTGGCGGGAATCTTTGAAGTGTTAGCAACATGGCAACATCCATAATTTGGAGTGTCAAGCATGTTGTTACAACGGACTTTTTTATTAGTGCTCTAATTCTCTTCAATTCGCAATGCCTTGCTTCCTAATTTGTGAGCAACTGTACCGTTGCGTGTTTTTGGGGTGCTGCATGTTCTGCACATTTTGATGTACTGCTCTTCTCTGTTCTGAAGTCGGGCAGAAATATGGGCAAGGTTCATTGCAAATCCCAAGCGAGGACGTCGAGATTTCGAATATTTGCAAGCAAACAGGGTTGAACAATATCTGCTGCACCCTTGAAAGTTCCACATGAACAAGAAACAATCTTGCTGACTGGAGAGACTCGAGAATGCTCTCTGACCAAGGACATCGCCGCATCTGTCCTGAATTCGCTAAATTTTCCTTCATTGAGATTCGCGTATCGAGTTAATGTCTTCATTGCAGTAGATGCTTGTGTTGTCTACCCCTCATGTCCGTCTGTGCCTTTACGAGCTCGATAGTGGGTAATGAGGAACCAGGTTCTCCCCAAAAATCCCAGCAGATACCATAGAGGTGACAGAGAAGCGTTCAAGGGGATCATTCAGGCGGAACGGATCTATGTTGAAGGTAGCGGTTTGATATTCAGCAGGCTGCGTCTCGTGGAATTGTTGTAATCGGTCCATCTAACTTTGCTCGAGGATTGCTAGCATCCTTTGGCCTGTCCAATTTCGCAATCTTGATCGTTGCACATCGTACAATTCTTTTGATTACACGTCTTACCTTGTGCTCTGTCGCCTCTGTTGAGACTTCAAAGGAGGTCGTTGCAATTGTTCTGGTGGAGATGTAGTCGGAGAGTTTGATCCACCCACGCTCGAACCAACGAGCCAGTCTAGAAGAGGCAAGTCCAAGCTTGGGTTGATAACACCACAACTAGGTAGTTGTGTTTATGAGATTTACAGATTCAAAACCTTCTCATATGACCCGGGGTTTATTAGTTTGACTTGGCCACTCAAATGTATATAATAAATAAGCTGACCTTTTGCCGGGACAGTAAATTCCTGCTTTGTTGCCCGGCTCATAACTCTGTGAGAATTTTGCGCCTGAATAAACTCTTCCCGCTTCAAAAATACTGAGAATCCAATTTTTTTTAATCAAGCCAGTAGATATGCGTGAGCCTTGTTCAATATAACTTTATCATGTCAATTATGAGGTTGTTACTATTTCTCGTAATAGGTTTCGGTCGTTCAGAACAAAACGAGTGTAATATAGCATCAATATGAATATCTTTCTAAGCCCCCCAATAACATAAAAGGAATCTTTAACTGCATGTCTACGTAACCACGCCAAATCGAAAAGACAAACGCGAGATTTTTGATCATTTACCACCTCAAAGAACAAGAGCCACAACCAGCGCGCCCAATCCCATTCCAACACCACCTCTGTAGACACCCTCTGCCGCCCTCAACGCATTAGCAGCGCCAGTATTGATTGCTGGCGCAGCACCAATCACACCTGTGCTTGTTCCTCCAGCTCCGGGTTGGGCACCATTTCCTCCTGGAATCACACCAGCCACTTCAGTGATGACGGCACGTGGTGGACCTCCGCGAGAATCGGTGCCGTTGGGGAAAAGACCGTTGATGGGGTTGGGTGTTACAACCGGTTCTGCGACTGGGACAGCACCTGCTGGGTTACTAAGTTGGATGTTAGCCTTGCTGTCTTGTCTTAGGAGGAGATGATGGAACTTACCCAGGTTGAGCGGGACCAGGAAGTTGTCCTCCAGGAGGAACAACAATAGGAGGGAATTTGAGGTTTCCAGATGGCTGAGCAGCACCAGGTTGTGGCGCTCCAGGCTGTTGAACACCAGGAATGACGGGTTGTCCTGGGAGAGGTGTCTGGATTGGTTGGCCCGGAAGACGACCGCCTGGAGTCTGGAAGGTGGGAATGTTGGGGTTCACAACTATTGTTGTTGGTTGACCTCTGTTGTAGGTGTTAGCGCGTTGAAATTTGTAGACATGGGAGTTCGATATGAAGATCTTCATATCTTTGGGAACTTTTGATGGAATGCAGACTTACGGCTGAACAATAATAGTAGTGGTTTGAGAACCTCCTTGTACTGGGACAGCACCCGGGACTCCACCGACTGGTTGTCTATAACTACATGTTAGTGACATTTTCAAGGCTTCACACGGCTCTGTGACCTACCCTCCTGGTTGAGGAGCTCCTGGTGGAATAACGATAGGTGGTGTTCGTAGGCCGCCAGATGCAACAGGTGCCGCTGGAGCACCTGGAAGACCTGGGGATGGCAAAACTCCTGGAACTGGCGCTACTCCTGGTGGGCTTCCGGGGGCCACGGGCTGACTGTAAACTTTCTGAGTCATTCGTTCTAATTTGTAGGACTAAAAGAGCTCTTTGGGAAGGCTCGATAGGAGATATTTAGACAACTTACACTGGTGGTGCTACACCTCCTGCTCCAATAACAATCGGTGGTAGAATCAAACCAGCTGGTTGTCCACCAGATTGCAGAGGAGGAGAAACCGGAGCGACAGGCACTCCAGGAGGCACTCCAGGAATCGCTCCGGGAGGGGCCAGTGGAGGGGCCAACGGAAGAGCTCCTGGGGAGCCGACTGGGGGAGTGGCAACTGGTGGAGCCTGGGCCATTCTGATGGCAACAATGTCAGTGATAATCGTTAAGCGAGAACTAAATATTCGTTGAAGTGAAAATGATAAACTTACGCAGGTAGTGGAGCCCCCCCAACAACAATAGGCGGAGTTACCAACCTACCAGAGGTTACTGGTTGTGCAGGCTGCGGAGGAGCTGGAGCCAAAGGCGCTGCTGCTGGTGGTGCTCCTGGTAGTGCGGCTGGTGGTGCTCCTGGTGGTACTGCTGCTGGTGCTGCTGGTGGTGCTCCTGGTGGTGCTGCTGCTGGTGCTGCTGGTGGTGCTCCTGGTAGTGCTGGAGGTAGTGCTCCGGGTGGAGGTGGTGGGCTTAGAGGCTGAGCGGGAGGTGTTGGTCGTAATGCTCCAGGTGCAGGTTCTAATCCTCCTGGTGTAGGCCGCAATTCTCCAGGTGTTGGTCGCAATTCTCCAGATGGTCCCCCAGGTGGTGGCTGCAGTTCGCCTGGTGCTGGAGGCAATCCTCCAGGTGTTGGTCTCAACTCCCCGGGTGGTGGCTGCAGTCCCCCAGGTGCAGGTGGTAATACTCCAGGCGTAGGCTCGCCAGGCGCAACGGGAATGTGATTCCGCGCCTCAAGTAGATCTGTGATTCTGGCATTTCGTTTGTAAGGATGAGCTGGCGTGGCGAGAACTGTGGTGCCAGCAACCAACAACGCAGTAATATATGTAGAGATAAACATTATTAAAGAGTGATGAGACTAGCTCGAATCGAGAGAAGGAAAGGAAAGTAGATGAATGCGACGCAATCCAGCAAAGTATAAGACACAATGACAGAAATTCGTGGAGAGGTAAGAAGAAGCAGGAAGAGAACGAAGGAGGATTCCTCCAGACAACACTCCCTCGACGTGGACACTTGCCAAGACCAATAAACTGGCACAACCAGATATCCGAGCCTCAAAAGATCCGCGAAACATCATGCACAGACGATTATTCGTCGATTTGCAGCAGATCACGATGGTCTGGCTGCGGGTGTTTGATCATTGTTTTGTTTCCATCGACGCTTGGACTGGAACAAGAAGCTTGAAGAACCGTGCCACATTGTTTAAAGACTGGGGACTGCCCATCCGGTCGGGGACGAAGGTCTCCGGAAGATATTAATGGATTGAGTAGAAACTTCTCTTTTCTTGGGAGTTTGTCACTCTGTCGCATGCTTCGATGATCTGCGGTGGTGCAGAGGATGAAGGGGTGATGGAGCCCACACTTGTCAAGTTTTCCACAGGTCCGGATATTTTTCTATTTCTGTTGATATCTATTTCAAATGCTACTTAGTAGGAACAGCTCACTGGCATGCCTTTGCCTTTTGTCTTGACCACGATCACTTGATAGCCTCGAGATGTTGTGAACGTTGGATGTTGAAAATTGCATGAGATGAGTGGAGTGAAACACGGACACGTCGCGGTTCAACAGGAAACACGGTTTCGTGCATAGTCGCTACGTGATGGGCACTCGATGTCCTGATCATGAGTGATTTTGACTCGTAAACCTGGCGATCTGGTATACTGAAATGATGATGTTGAGAGAGTTGTTGGTTCCTTTCTGCAATGAGCACGTCCATGCGAGTTGACAGGGCAGGGGAGGAGGCATCCTTGGTCCTGTACGGAACAAGCCATTTCCTACAAGGCTGCCAAAATTACCAGCCTCCTCACAACCAACATCATGCCGATTCAACCTAACCTCTATCGCTCCTCGTACGATTAGGTCTATGAAGTTTGTAAATTTCATCTCTCGACCTGAAATCACCTGGCAATAGTTCAAAAAAACGTCCCAAAAATGGAGATTACAGCCTCGCCAAAGGGGACGCCCACCAAAGCACAACGCGAGGAAGAAGCAGACATTTCAACATTTGCCTCAGACGAACCCCCGCCACCATACCTAGCCTCCTCCTCCACTTCCATCAAGAATCCAGGGTTCTGCGATCTTGCATTTCGCGAGCGCCATAACAATCGGCTTCCTGGAGGTGGCATGCACTCCTCCCAATATCCACTCCCATGCGAAGACTGCGGTTTTGAGTGCGGAGACAACATTCCCGTGGCATATAAAATAGGCTGGCACGAATGGGTCGATCCGTCCGTGAACTTTCGCTGGGAATCTCATACGGGGAGTGCTATGGTCAATGGGGAGAAGAAGGAACTGCTCAGCTGTTGGATCTGTTGGGAGTTTGATGGGCTGTGGCACAAACCTATGTTCGCCGAGGAGTGGTACGCCCATATTCGAAAGCATTTTAAGGTCGATGGGTATATTGTTTGCAAAGGAAAGGTGGGGGCAATGCAGAGGAGGAGGAATTGCGCTGTGCTTAATTGCCCCAAGATACATTCTTGAACGCTACCCAATGGCAATTAAACCTGTGCTGTCTCGAGGTCGCATGTGCGATACGCAAACAATGTTCCGGCAGGATGACACTATAAACCACGAAACCAAACTTTTAGCCAAAGGCTCAAATATACCCAATAAGTATGAAGCAGGGTTGGGAGAACTTTGATTGTCTTCACGATGTAGAAGTACTGTTACTCGATATTAGGTTTTTCACGAGTAACAAACACCGCTTCGCAAAAGTAGCCTCGACACTAGTTCTCATTACTGTTCAGAAATCATAGGCAATGTCCGATCACGCAGCCATCCGATAGTTCTACACCGAAGCCTCTCATGAAGGACGTGCGAGCGGCTGCAAATTCTGAGTGACAGCAAAGAGAAATCCTGCCAAAGGTTTGACGGGTCAATTGGGGAAGGTTTCTGCTGTTAAGGCTAAAATCAATCCTGGTGCGAATCACACATCATACGAAAGCTTCAGTGTGGTTTCACGAATTTCTTAGGCTCATCTGTTGTCGAAAAGTTTTGGCTTTCAAGGAGAATTGTTTCATGCAGGTTAGGACTTACCATTTAATCTCTCGATCGTCCTATTTGCTTCGATGTAGACGTCTGTCGTGCTTTTAAAAATGTGCCAGTGGTTGTCTGATCTGATATGAATACACGTCGAGGGTTAAGAACATTGAATTTCGCAGTTTCAGTTCACGTTCTTTTTAATTGCAATTGCGCATCAATTTTGAATTCGAACGAATTAAAGTAGGAGTGGAATCAATCAAGTATTGGTATCAGCGCATTTCAAGTAAAACCAGTCTATCAAGCTACAGGTTTTTTTTATTCTTTGCTCCCAGATTCAACTTCTTATCAATTTCACACCCGCATCTTATGGGATCACCTGCCTATTGTAGAATGCAAGCCTTGGAAGATGGAAGATGTCTGGCAACTTGGAGGGTGATGCCAAGGCCTTGGGAGTCCGTCGATTGATATTCCGGCTTCGTCATTCCGCACTGGCAACGAACAAGAATACTGTACCACAGCAGCGTGTTAGGCAAGTAATTTATTTACGCTATTTGGCTGCTAACCGCAAATTTTCACTCCTGACTGCCTCAGAATTGGCCACTCAAATATAGCGAGTCGTACCTCAGGTTATCGTTCGTGATGATATCACCGTGGTCTTCTTGTCTTTAATATGGAGATGAATCACCAGATATCGCCAATTGCAATCCATCCTCATTCGCTGCTACGGTGATACCGAGTGATACCGAGCCAGGCCAAGGTTCCTCTCCACGAATAAGACCATCCGCCCCAGAGGAGTTTTCCGCCGCCAAGGCCCGATTATCTTGGCTGTTCTTGGCGATATAGAATAAAATGTGATCCCCTCCCTCGTTGTTTCTGATCTTTTTCAATTGTTTTGGTACAGAATTCGAAATCTCGTCACTGATTTTTTGTTCACCTACAGTTTCCTCATTCTCACACAGCTATCCCTCAAGTCGAGTGTTCGCGCTGAGCCATTGGAGCTCAACTGCATATCAACAGTGTTACTCGCTTTCTTATCATCATGACGAGCAAAGAAAAGACTCGTGAAGTGTCCACCAACGGTGCTCCTGCCTCGCATGTCTCTGGTCAGGCAATGGAAGAGCTCTCCGGCCTTCCACATACATTGTCCATTGATCAAGCCGCGACGGAGATCCGAGCAAACCTCAATGAGGGTCTTACTAGCGCCGAAGCCGAAGCTCGCCTTCAAAAGTACGGAGGTAACGAGCTTGACGATGGCCCGGGTGTGTCGCCCGTCAAAATCCTGGTTCGACAGGTTGCAAACTCTATGACTCTAGTTAAGCGTACCACACGTCATGTTACAAACACAGATTTTCTGATCCAACTATCTAGGTGCTGATTCTGGCCATGGCCGTCAGTTTTGGTATTGGCTCTTATATCGAGGGTGGTGTTATCTCAGCTGTCATTGCTCTTAACATCGTTGTGGGCTTCTTTCAAGAGTACAGCGCTGAGAAGACCATGAACTCTCTGCGGTCGTTGAGTTCTCCCACGGCCACCGTCGTAAGAAATGGTGATACCATTGTTGTCCCAACTGCCCAGCTTGTTTACGGTGATTTGGTTGAGATGAAAGTGGGAGATACCATTCCTGCTGATATCCGGTATGTTCATTTCCATCGAAACAACTTGGGAAGAAAAAGCTAACAGATCAGTCTCGTTGATGCCATGAACTTTGAAGCTGATGAAGCTTTGCTCACTGGAGAATCACTTCCTGTTTTGAAGGACGCCCATGCAACATTTGCTGCCGAAACAGGACCAGGCGATCGTTTTAATGTTGTCTATAGCTCTTCTACCGTAACCAAAGGTCGTGGTCGAGGTATTGTGTTTGCTACGGGCATGACTACCGAGATTGGAAGTATTGCAGCCGCCCTTCGAGGTAAGCAAACCCGAAGACGCCGTGTGAAGCGCAAAGAAGATGGTTCAGCCAAACCTCACCGATACGTGGAAGCCGGAGCAATGACTTTTGTCGACTCTGTTGGCAAGTTCCTTGGTGTCAGTGTTGGAACTCCTCTGCAACGCAAACTTTCTAAGCTTGCGATGTTACTGCTTGGCATTGCTATTGTATGTGCCATTATTGTCCTAGGAGCGAACAGGTTCTCCGATAACCGAGAAGTCATCATTTATGCTGTTGCTACTGGTCTCTCCATGATTCCTGCTTCATTGATTGTGGTTTTGACCATTACTATGGCCGCTGGTACCAAACGCATGGTTAAAAGAAATGTCGTCGTCCGAAAATTAGATTCTCTCGAGGCTCTTGGTGGAGTGACAGGTAAGCAATCAGATCAATTTTGTTGTTTAGCGCTCTGCTAATATGTACAGATATTTGTTCCGACAAAACTGGTACTCTCACTCAAGGAAAAATGGTTGTCAAGAAAGCTTGGATTCCCGGCAAAGGTACATATTCTGTTGGAACAACAAGAGATCCAATCGACCCAACAATTGAAGCCCTCTCCCACAACGATATCGCACCCTGCGATGAGACTGGCGAGGAAGAAACGACTTTTGCCAAATATGAAGATCTGCTGCGGGAAAATGACAGCTTGGAACAATTCTTGAATGTCGCATCTCTCGCCAACCTTGCTTCGGTCCAGAAAACCTCTGAAGGATGGAAGGCTCGAGGTGATCCAACCGATATTGCTATTCAGGTTTTCGCTTCTCGATTCAACTGGAACCGAACACGATGGACCGCTGAAACCAACCCAATCTGGACTCAAAAGGCCGAATACCCTTTTGACTCGAGCATCAAGAAGATGTCCGTCATCTTTGAGACGGAGACCCAGACTATGGTATTTACCAAAGGTGCTGTAGAACGAGTACTTGACTCTTGCACTACACTTGTTGACGGAGATGAGTTGACTGAAACGATCAAAACCAACATTCTCGAAAACATGGAAGCTCTCGCTAGTCAAGGCCTTCGTGTTTTGGCATTGGCGGGTAAAGAATTGCCTGATAAGGTCAATGAAATTAAACCTCTTGGACGCGATGTAGTGGAGAGTGGTCTCATTTTCCGTGGACTTATCGGGCTTTACGATCCTCCTCGTCCAGAAACCGCTGGTGCTGTGCGAGAATGCCACGCAAGTGGAATTGCAGTTCACATGTTAACGGGTGACCATCCGTCTACTGCTCGTGCTATTGCTCTTCAGGTCGGAATTCTCCCCTCAAACATGTCGTCCATTGCCCAAGATAAGCTCGATACAATGGTGATGACCGCCTCTCAATTCGATAAGCTTTCTGAGGATGAGATCGACGCTTTACCACTACTTCCTCTTGTTATTGCACGCTGCTCTCCTACTACCAAAGTCAACATGATCGAGGCTTTGCACCGACGTGGCAAGTTTGCCGCCATGACTGGCGACGGCGTCAACGACTCTCCCTCTCTTAAGCGTGCCGACGTTGGAATTGCCATGGGTCTCGCAGGCTCAGACGTAGCAAAAGACGCATCTGATATCGTGCTTACCGACGATAATTTTGCATCGATTCTCAACGCCGTTGAAGAAGGCCGCCGCATGTTCGACAATATCCAAAAGTTTATCCTCCATCTACTCGCGGAAAACATTGCCCAGGCATGCACTCTGCTCATCGGTCTCGCATTCAAGGACAACTCCAAGCTTTCCGTCTTCCCTCTCGCTCCCGTTGAGATTCTCTGGGTCATCATGATTACCTCTGGCATGCCAGACATGGGACTTGGATTCGAAGCTCCAGCACCCGACATCATGGCTCGCCCCCCACATCCCCTCAAAGTCGGTGTTTTCACATGGGAAGTCATGGTCGACATGCTCGTCTACGGTCTCTGGATGGCCGCACTCTGCCTCTCCGCCTTCTCCCTGGTTATGTTTGGCTTCGGCGATGGTAACCTCTCAAACGGCTGTAACGATCATTACAACGAGGGTTGCGATACCGTCTTCCGCGCTCGCGCCACAACTTTTGTCTGCCTCACCTGGTTTGCGCTCTTCCTCGCCTGGGAAATGGTAAACATGCGTCGTTCGTTCTTCCGCATGCAACCTAAGACCAAGTACCCTTTCACACAATGGGCACGAGATGTCTGGCAGAACAAATTCCTCTTCTGGGCTATCATTGCCGGATTCGTGACTATCTTCCCAACCCTCTACATCCCCGTCATCAACCACAAGGTCTTCAAGCACACCGGGATCACCTGGGAATGGGGCATTGTCTTCATCGAAGCCATTCTATTCTTTGCTGGTTGTGAGGCATGGAAGTGGGCAAAGCGGATTTACTTCCGCAGACAAGCTGCGAAGGGTGGTGCTGGGAGAGTAACCGACCTGGAGAGCGTGGCGTTCAAGGCCTATTTCGAATGACATTATTTGCCTATTGGATTAGGCTTATATGTTTTTCATTACATGATCGAAAAAATGAAACATCATCGAGGGAGTAGCTTGATGATGTTGTGGTGGGTGGTGTCGTTGGTGTTGGTGTTGGTGTTGGTTTCGGTGTCGGTATTGTCGGCGGTGGTGTCGTCCTCACATCTTCTCATATTACGGCACTGCCCGAGTGTGAGAAATGGTGGTGACGGAGATCCATCTTTTCTTCTCCAAGGGGAGATGGTGTCGTGGTTATGCTGGCTGTGGTTTATTTCCTATCCTCTACCTCTTCTTTTCTATTTCCTCCTGCATAGTATCAACACTGCCATGGAGACGATGAAACCTCGACGTTCAACCGTCGAGGCTACTAACTTGTCGCAGATCACTCGTTATTATAGTTATGTAGATGCAAACAATCTTTTAGTAGAGCAGATTAGCAATGAAACTTTCTTTGCTAGCATTCTTTTTTGTTTTAGTTGGTGATGGCAGATTGTTCAGAGTGAGTGTTGTATGTGAAGTCAAATGAAAAGGTAAAGTCAGGTTCAAGTCAGGGTCCAGGAAAAATTGACACAACACTGGAAGAAAGGTCATGATGTTTTATTTTAATCTTGCTTGCAGCGATTGGTTGTATTAAGGTTATTTCTATTTCATGCCCTCTGTATTTTCGACGCTCCCGTCTTGTAACTACCTAAATATCTACTCTTGTCCTATTTTGTCTCTCTATTTTGCATCCTTCTTTGAAATCACAAGTATATTCTATTTCTCTCTCGCACACTATCTTCTCCCTCCTCCCTCCTTTCCTTACTCCTCCCCTTCCGCCTCCTCTCCTCATCCCCCCCTGTTCCCTTCCCTCCTCGACCCATACTCATTCCAGTATCCCCATCCCTCCTCCTATTCACCTATTCACCTATTCACCCCCACTTCTTCTCCCTCACAACCTCTTCTTCTCCCCAACTCTCTTACCCTCATATCTTCCAGTTAAATCACCATAACTCCACCAAAGAGAATAAAGTGGGAAAATAACCCAAAGCATATTGAAAAAGACGATGAAAACCCATTTGAACATGAAGTTTGATGTGTCGAGGTATTGGTTTCCCGTGAGCCATTCGGGGCAGAATGTCATGAAGCCTGTGTTTTTGGTTAGATTGGAAGGGTAAAAGAGGGGATGGAAGGCAGAGGGGATGAGGGATAAG
>JBAMDN010000748.1:0-26130 GCA_037074945.1 Tetracladium marchalianum | reverse complement strand
ACGAAGTACTCTTGTATCTGTGCAGGCATGACGGGCTGGAGTGAAGCAGGACAACAGCAGCAAGATGCCAGCAATATATGAGTGCTGAGAACACCACAAGCTTTTTGGAGGTTGGGGGAATTTGTGTGTGACGTGACTGATGTGATTGATAAGATGATGGGGAGGATGACTTTGGGGGAGAGTAGCAGGCAATTAGACCTTGGAACCAATCTTTTGCCTCTGTTTTGACCGCCAGCCAGTTGGTTCCGTCTGGAAGAATTTTGTTTCTCCTTAATATCTGGTAGCAGAGAGGATGAGTGGGTGAGTGGGTGAGTTGGAGATGTGGAGAATGCAAAGGAAGAAATTTTAGGAACCGGGGAACTTATACTTTGAGGTACTTGTTCGCACGCTTCTCCAACAACAAGTTGGGGAGGAGATAGGGAGATGTACGGTATGTACTGTACAGGAGAAGCAGAAGAAGCTGCTAGATAGCTCCCTGCTGGATCCGATCCTTTGTGCGTTTGTGTTGAGGAGGTTGAGGAGAGGGAGGAGGGAGAGTTCTGCACTCGACAGGTACGTACCGGAGTGACTCATAGTCACTGTGTTTGTGTACGTAGCGTCGATAAGCAGCAGCCCCAGCAAACGGTGGATGAACTGGAAAGGGAAAAGCAAGCGCTAATTCACTACCACTAAACATGCAACAGAACTGTGAGGAGTGTGAGCATGTTTACTTTTTGGGAATGTTTTTATACTTCACACAGAACATTTTGGGGGAGGGGGGTTTGTCTGAAGATGGATTGGACATGGAGGAGAGGTTTGGAAGTGTTTGCGATTGTTTTGCGGACTTTTGCTGGAACATCTGGGGTGGAGGAGGGGGTAGCTTTGAAATTCCTGGTCTTGAGGTGGAAAGCCATGGAAAATGTGAGTATTTGAAGCAGAGATAAATGCCAGATTACCTTTTACTTGAATAGTTCAGTGAGCTCCGCTGTACAGTCTGTTTCTGGAATATACCCTAGTTCTAGCTGTCCGGAAAGGGCATTCATTTCTGATGATGCTCTCGCCACTGCAGAAGACTTGTCGATTGATTCTCGCTTGCCTTGTGAGACTGGCTTTGTGTACCCCACAGAATGCTAGGCTGACGAGGCTGATGAAATATTGTCGGGATCGCTGTGGGCTAGATCATGCGATGCTCTATTGAGGAGACGTCATACTTTAGGAGGGGTAAACGAAGAGAGTAGGTAAGATTACAGTATATAAATTACAGAGTTCACGATTTCTCCTTTCTCTCTAAGAAATAACTCTTTGATTTTCACGAAAAGTTCAATCGACTCAAATTCAATCAAATCCAATTTCATACAATTACCACTCCATCAAAATGCCTGCTGGACCAGACGAGACCGACAACCACCCAGTTGGAGCTGGCACTGAGCAGTAAGTCTACCTGACCCCCACCATCTCTACTTACACTTCAGTACGATTTCTAATGTGAATTCTCTGTCAGTGTTATGAAGGATGGTAGCTCCAAAACCGATACCAACGCTGGAAATCCAGGAAAGGGAGAACCAGTCGAGATCCGTCATCACCAAGCCCACCCAGGTCCAGCCATCCCCAAAGACTTCAATGTCAAGGAAGAGGGCACCAAAGAGGAGAGAGAAGCCAGGACGAAGGAACTGAACAAGTAACGGCTCCCTGGTATGCTTGCAGATGTCGAAGAAAGATTGAAGTGACCGAGCTAATGAATGTTGTAGGAAGTCTAAATTATAATGAAGAGATGCATAATGGGTTTGGGGTTTCTACACAGGGTCGGATTGGTGCCTAGAAGGAATTGAACTGTATTATTTTCATAAATGTGACTAGTTCCTTCGGGATTATTAACATGGATACTTGTAATGTGAAATGTTGCGGCTCCAATTATGACCTTCGAAGCTCGTGAGACCTCTGGTTCTCCTTTGACCTTTGGATGAAGTACAAATTTTTTGAAGGCCGTCAATCACGAAAGGGTATGCTTACTACCGAGCACCAGCATGTACATGGCGTAGATAGTTTCATTTATCGAAATGTAATACATCAAGTATCGTAGGTACTTCACCAAGGCTAGGAGTTCTGTGATGGAATCTGTAGGAATGGTGAAGAAACGCCGTTAGGGCCTGGCTATACTGCTGGTTGCAAGTTTATAAACCTTTCCTCGATTGAAGCTGAATATCATAATTTTGGCTAGATTTGCCTGATATTTTTCTGTCGTAAAAGTAGAATTCGGTATGAGTGTACGCGTGTTGCCATCGGATTGCTTCTAAAAATGTTCGGTTGCCTTCTCTCGCATCGCAAACGAATTGCCTACTGTAATCTTAGCGCGCCCTTGGCAATACGTACCAGTGCCTGTTCCCAGGCACATCCACCATCGCTCAGCTCAACCCGGACTCAAGTCATTCAAAGACGGCCCAACTTCCCCCTCCACCGACCATTGTGAATGCGACAAGGTTTGGCTCTTTGACTTCCTCGCGCAACTTGACCGCGTTCCTCGATCAGTTTCACAACAAACGTCAACCCTTTCCTACCTAATCCTCAATGCGCCTAACCATCTGAGCTCCCAAGGACGAGCCAATCTCCGGCCCAGGAACTTACCTCAGCACACGATCATCAAGGGAAATATCGCCCCGCCGGAAGAGAAGACAGACTTGGACATCTGTTGGACTTGAACTGTTTTGGAAAAGCCAATATGCCTTCTATATTGTCTGAAGAGGACAAGGAGACTGTCAAGCGCCATGTTCCCAAAGCCTCGAATAAGATACAGGCTGTGGCCGTAGCCCGGCTTTATATTGCGTATCCCAATCGCAGCAGGTGGACATACACTGGGTTACAGGGAGCTGCCGTTCTTGCGAACGATTTGGTCGGAAATACTTATTGGCTGAAGTTGGTTGACGTATCGGTTTGTGCTCCACGACGAGGAGAAGCTGGAAAGTGCTAAAACCCAACAGGCTGCCGGACGAGGTGTTATATGGGATCAGGAGATCTACGACACTTGGTCATACAATCAAGACCGAACCTATTTTCATACCTTCGAAACTGAAGAATGTCTAGCAGGCCTGTCATTTGTGGATGAGAAAGAAGCGAAGCAATTTATGAAGAAGATGAATGACCGGGAGAAGAATGCCAGCAAAGCGACAAAGGCAAATCCATTTGGTGGCTCTAGCCAGCAAGGGGATGGACGTAGACATGGCTTGTTGGGAGGACTGTTCGGTGGTCATAGACATTCTTCTGCGCCTACGATACAACCTACACCTCCCGAATCACCAGGCTACCTTCCTCCAGTTCAACCGGGTAACAGCCACAGGGCCTCTGGTGGGAGCTTTACACAATCCAAATCTCAATTTGCTGCACTTGATGCCATTGATCCGAACTGGAGGGAAACCTGGGGAGATGATTTGAAACAGATGGGAATTACGGATGATCTCATTCGAGACAACCAGGATTTCATTGCAGACTATATCAGACAGCAACAGCAACAAGCTGCCCAAACTCCAACTCCTGCACCTTCCAATGGCGTTGAAAACCAAAGAACCAAAGCCCCGCCCCCTCCGCCGCCGCCAACGGCCGCACCTCGCGCAGAGAGTCCTCAAGATGTGCCTGCTGGCCGTGGAAGGGGCGCTCCTCCAGCACCCCCTCCTTCTAGAAGACCTGTAGCTGTAAAACAGGAAGTTCAAATTCCACGAGAACCTACTCCACCACGAGAGCCGTCTCCTCCAAGAGGTCCACCACCTCCTAGATTTGCTGCTCCACCTCCTCTTGCAGATGCAGGGAAATACGCAAATACGAATACCAGAGCACCCGCTCGCGCACACGCTGGATCTGTATCAAACCCAGGACCCCCTCCCCACCTCGACCGCCTAAGAATCCTGTGGAATCTGACTACGAACCCGGAGAAAGTGGCTCGAGGTTTGGAGTCCCGCCTCCATTTATGGGTGCGGGCACAAGAAGCTCTGCTCCTCCTCCAACTCCCAGCCGAGGCCCTGTTCCTCCGCCTCCTCCGTCCAGAGATACTTATTCTCAATCATCGCATTCAGTGGCCCCTTCGAACGTTCCTCCACCACCACTCCCACCAAAGGGACCTGCCCCATTCTCGAATGCCCCGCCACTACCTCCCTCAAATTCCAGACCAATACCTCCTCCTCCCACAAGAGATTTGCCAGCGAGAAGCATTCCTCCTCCACCATCAAGGGACGCTGCTCCTCCTCCACCACCTTTACCACAATCAAACGCACCACCTCCACCACCTCTTCCTCAGTCAAGCGCCCCTCCTCCACCGCCGCTGCCTCAATCGAACGCTCCACCTCCACCACCCTTACCTCAATCGAGCGCTCCCCCACCACCTCCTATACCCTCATTCGGTGGTGGCCCTCCTCCACCTCCTCCGATGCCATCGTCTGGTGGCCCTCCAGCACCTCCACCACCACCACCAAATCGCGATTCGGGTTATCAGTCAGGGGTTCCACCACTACCTCAAGCAACTGGCGGTCGATCAGATTTGCTTGCTGGTATTCAAGCTGCTGGCGGTATTGGATCACTTAAGAAGGTCGATCGCAATCAAGTTCGGGACAGAAGCTCTGCTCAAATTCCAGGTGCAGCAGATAATGGGCCAGCAGGAAGTGGCATGCCTCCATCAACGACAAGTGGGGCAGATGATAGTTTGCAGGCCGCTTTAGAAAAAGCATTAGGAAAGCGGAAGAAGAAGGTTGGCGCAAGTGGTAAGTACTAAACACTGTTGTTGCCTGGATACGGCTAACCATTATTAGACGACGAAGCCAGCGATAATGATGATTGGTAAGCGCAGAGCGTGTAGGTCTAATTCTTAAGTAGACCTTGGTTAATTGTGGTATGGTCAAGACTTGACCAGCATGGACTTTTGGGGACTAGGACAAGAGAGTAGTATATTAGGTATGACATGTAAATGGGACCCGAAATCAAATAAAGTGTAACGCGTCTTTGATTCTTTGATATGGCCTGAGTTCTAGAGTATTGGAAGCGAGCCATAGACCCAACGCATCCAATATGCAAATCGACGAAACGATGTAAGAATGAATCCTGGTCAACGAAGTGTGACGTCTCTCCCGCCACAATCCGCCACCAGTCAAACGCAGACTCAAGGAAAATGCTGTCGAGTGTCTCAGGGTAAGTCTCGGTCCTGACTGCATCCATGAGATTGAGAGAGAAGACAGTTTTCCTTTCGTGCTCACCACCACCTACTACAGAAGCCGAACGCCACACGGAAGTATTTACTCCCCCATGACCCAGACTCCCACGCCATACAGAAGCACCCCCTCAAATATCGTCAATCTCGATCTCCTTGCCGGTCTTTCCACCCTCCTCGTCCTCACTCTCACTCCTATCCTCGTCGAACTCGAAGTTGCAGTCTCCGTCTCCCTCTTGTCCGTAGGTATCGGTCTCGTTGATCTTTGCGCTCTCGGGAAGCTCCCCGTATGCTTTGAGAGAACGTGCCTCATCGGCGCTGTACTTGAGAATCACGTCACCCTTCTCGTCTTGGTAGTCGCGAAGAGAGAGGAGGATGATATCGCCTTGGTTAATCCAGACCTTCTTGCGGAGCTTGCCACGAATGTGTGCGAGACGTTTGGAGCCGTCGAAGCAGAGGGCTTCTAGGCGACCGTTTCCGAGCATCTTGAGAACCTGAGCATACTCTGTGGGTGGGGAAGAAATAGGTTAGCAAGGTTTGTCCAACTGCCTACTACCTGCTTGAAGCCTGGTTCGACTTTTTTTGGTGTAAATTTGGGGAAAGAGGAGGTAATTAATTTACCTTGGCCTTCTTCCTTGAAGGTAAGTTCACGCTTCTCGTTGTCGTTCTCGTTCTTTCCACGACGCCTATTCTTGCCGCCCTGTTTATTGTGGTGGTGTCAGTGCCTAACTCATGATGATGTGGGCTTGGATAAAATCAAGGCTGAAAAGCAATCGGAGTGACGGGCGCATACCTTTCCCTTATTCTTAGGCATATTGATAGATTTTGGTAACGAGACGTCGAAGTGTAGTGTCCTGGGCTTGTCGTAGGTTCGACGGTGGGATGTTTGGTTGGGGTTTGTTGTGGTGGAGGGGCAGGTCGTAATAAATGGAGGGAGGAAGACGGTTTAAATGCGCTGGTGGGGTCGGAACCGCTTGGCTCGTCTAAATTGAAATCGGGCGCTACTGGAATTTGTGCTTGTACCTGTGTCTTTGTTTACTACAGTACCTATAGGCTAGCACCGGCGTTACCACAAAGGCTTTACGGCTCAGCTCTACAATTCTCTTTCTTCGTCCGCTGAATTACTGCTTAGGAATTGCAGACCAGCCAGTGGATCTCAGGTCAAAATGCTAGCCGAACACTTCTGGCTTTGAACGTGATCCACTCATTTACCTCAACGCGAACACGCCCCAAAAATGAGTAAGGCCGCCAAAATCGTCAACCCAGATATTCTGGGCTATCCGTCACTCTTTCCAGTTCGAATTCCAAATAGCGTTGCTCTCAAAGCCAAATATCGAAATGCAAAAGCCTACACCCAAACCGCGTACAGCCTCCAAACGCCTCTAAACCCGCGATGGCCCCCAGCTCAGAAGCGATGGGAGACAAGAACAGATCCGCTCTGGTGGTCAGCCATTGCACACAAGAATGTGCAGCCTCACAAGGTGGTCAGGAGTTGGGTATCAAGGAGGGTGAGGATTGCCTTTGTGGAATCATTGAAGAAGGGAGGCTGGGCTGCAGATGGGACGCCTATTGATAGTTCTGGTGGACAGAAACCTTTGTACGGGACCTTGCAGATCTCCCCAGAAGAAGCTTCTATCAAGGCTAGCATGGAAGAATTGTCAAAAGAAACGGACGCTATTGTCGCACAAATTGTTCACAAGCAAGGACTGGTGCCTTATTGTGAGGGGAGTTTGAGGCCAAAGCAAAAGGCGCCTGTAAGAAAAACGTGGCAGAAATAATAAAATATAATTGTAGTACCACCACTCTACTTGTTCAGAGCTATGTTTGCACTTACTCTTATCATTCAATCTACAGATTGTCACTGGCCCTGAATTCCTTGGTTCCTTCAAACAATATACTCTTTTTGGCCAATCAAGCGGCGTCATCAGCCAAGCCATCATCTCAAGTTCGACCAGCTTTGTTGTCGCAATCTCCATTCCATAACACTCAACAAACTCTCATACCAGAACCTTCAGAATGTTAGTCTCCTTGACAGTAGGAAAAGTCGATGCAGGCGTTGCAGTCTTGCTAACCCAGGACAAAAGACTGGTAAGACCCCCTTTTGGCGCAAAGAAGGAAGGCCACCCTAACTTATTGAACAGATTGAATTTCCCTCGATTCTCCTCCCACCCAACATCTCCTCTGGCAGTATAGTCGACATCACCGTCTCGCGCAACTTCGTTTCTGAGCAAAAGTCACAAGCCGCCTTCCTCGCCCTGCAAGACTCG
Organism: Tetracladium marchalianum; assembly: GCA_037074945.1. Taxonomy (NCBI): domain Eukaryota; kingdom Fungi; phylum Ascomycota; class Leotiomycetes; order Helotiales; genus Tetracladium; species Tetracladium marchalianum. The sequence goes on along the minus strand of JBAMDN010000748.1, from coordinate 18,699 downwards.
ATCTACAGCTCCTTCGGAGAGTCTGAACCCAAAGCCCCTGTTCTACGATGCCGAAACGCGACACAAACATCTGTGGTTCTAGAATGGGATCCAATTGAGAATGCAACGGCGGATGTGCTCTCGCTCTCACTCTTCCGAAATGGGCAAAAGGCAGGCACGATTCCTAGACCTGGGGCAATGCACAGCACTAAGATCAGTGGTTTGGCGGTTGATACTGAGTACACGTTTCATTTGGTGTTGAGGACTACGGCCGGTACCATGAGCAGCGAGAAGGTGGTGGTGAAAACACACAAGATGACGGATTTGAGTGGTATCACGGTCACTCCTGGTTACCTCCCTGCTCAATTGAAGGAGAGTCTCGCCAGAGCTGTTGAGCGCATTGGAGCCAAGTTGGTGGATCACGTCAGGATTGATACTACACATTTTGTTACGACTGAGGGTAGGGGCATTGATTGGGAGAAGGCCGTGGAGATGAACATTCCTGTGGTTAGACCAGAATGGGTTGAGGGTTGCGAAAGAGGTGGAAGAATTGTTGGTGTCAGGCAATACTATCTCGATGCTGATCCACGACAACGCCAGGTGACTGAGATGGCAACTCAACCTCCTGCATCTGAACCGAAGAAAGAATCACCACCATTGGCAACTTCACCTGCCGAGACACCAGCAAATGGATCGAACGCTGAGTTACCTCCTACCCCGCCAGCGAAAGATGCGCCAAAGAAGGAGGAGAGCAGTGATGAGGAAGAGGAGGAGGAAGAGGAGGAGAAGACAGCAGTACAGGAAGAGCAGAAGGTTCGAGTTGAGGATCGCGATCAACAAAATTTGCCTGTTCGACCAGCTACGGCCGCAGAGTCTGATGATGAATCCGAGGTCACCGAAAAGGATGATGAGAAGGACAATCAGAAGAAACTAGTGGTTACAGATGAAGGTGGATCTGGCAGCCATACTCCTGGGAGCGCGAGCTTCACGGATGTTGCACTATGATCTTCATTGTGACTACGTTTTGTTCTCTCTGTTGGCGGGTAGTGTTGCAATTAGAGACCTTGTTTGAGATAGACTTCTTAATAATAAGACCATCTAATACCCAAGAAAAACTTCCAGAATTTGCAATTGCATAAATGGTTTCGAACAGCTAAATCCACAAAACTAGTAGGTGTACTTGCAATCTAACGTAAGGAGCTGTTGCTAAGCATAATTTCAACGCCATTTCATAGGATTTGTACCTAGGTCTTTTATTCTTAGTGAAATGGAAAATATCCGTTGACCATTCGTCCGTTGTCATGTAGATCCACAAGAGACTAAATTATGATATGCAGCTACCCGAAGCTAAGAACCGGGACAGGATCCACATGCCTCTTGATGCTGTCATAGATCTTCTCAACTTCTCAAAAACACAAGAATCCTTGGGTATGACTTAATGTTCAAAACAACATAACTCAGTAGGAGAAATTCAGATCGCACTCAAAATGGCTTGGTCATTGGTTTGCCCAGCAAGCAGAGGAATTGGTTTCCACCTCACTCGTCGACTACTCGAAACAACCTCCCTTCCTGTGGTAGCAACAGCTCGTCAAGATACTGAGGGAGTGAGACGACGTATTCTTCAGGATTTGAGAAAAGATGTTGATCCGAAACGACTCACCGTTCTTGAAGTCGATGTCACCAGTTAGTTTCTCTCACTTGATCATGCCAAAAACTCACCTAACACTCAAACAGACGAGGACTCTATCAAAAAAGCAGCTTCAAAAGCTGAGTCCCTCTACCCACCCTCGTCCCATCACCTCCACCTGGCCTTTTCGATCCCGGGCATTCTTCATGCGGAAAAATCCCCATCCCAGCTAAATCACGCCGATATCCAGTCCACATTTGCCGTCAATACCATTGGCCCACTCCTACTCACGAAACACTTCACACCATTCCTTCCCAAAAAGTCTTCAAAAGTCTCAGTCCATTCGGATTCCCAAGATGCAACTGTTATTCCACCTCAGGCCGTCTGGCTCAATATGGCTGCACGTGTGGGTTCAACATCGGATAATTCCCTCGGTGGGTGGTATAGTTACCGTGCCAGTAAAGCGGGAGTTTATAGTATTACCAAGACCTTGGATCTGTATTTGAAGACGAGAAGTGGTGAGAATGCGATGGCGATGGCTTATCATCCCGGCACGGTGAAGACGGGTTTGAGTAAGGAGTTTTGGGGGAGTGTGAGAGAGGGACAGTTGTTTGGGGTGGAGGATGCTGTAGAGAAGATGCTGAAGGTTGTGGGGGAGGTGGGAGTTGAGGGGAGAGGGAGGTGCTGGGATTGGAAAGGGGTTGAGATTAAACCATAATTAAGGTCTCCTCGGTTTGGGCAGGGACATCGTGGTACTTGTGTAATTAAAGGCTAATGAGGAGTTGTATGTGTGTATTTATGTATGTATGTATGTATGTATATTCCTTTCATATCGTTCAGATGGTGGCTTGTAACTCAAATTGTAATTTGACTCTTCGCCAACTTTCGAAACTTGATCATGTTGGAACCTCTTGTTGAAATGTTGTTTCAAAAGCCAAATCTTGTTTTTCTTTCTTGAAAGATCGTCAGGTCCATTATTGGTTACATTTGAGCTGGATGCATCTTATCCCGTGACTTCGTTCCAACTCCAAACGGCGAAGTGTTGTGCGTTGGCAGTACTTCGATATCCAACGAACAACAAATTGTTTTTCACGATATCAACAACGGTTCAGAATACTACTTGAGCCCTTCTCCTTGGAAATTACCTCAGATAAGGTTGACTTTCACCATGGCGGCTTTAGATGCGGAGTGAGTACTTACCTGCCTAACCTGTTCGCATCGACCTGTAGCTGACGTGTGAACTCTTTCAGTATATTCACATTAAGACCTTTTGTATTCGTTATCGGCGAGAGCAAGAAAGAGTTTACGGTCAGCTCAGCTGTATTTGCCAAGCAGTCAAAAGCGCTGGATACCCTCATCAATGGGTCAATGAAGGAAGCTTCTGATGGAAGAGCAACTTTGGAGGATGTGCACGAAGACACCTTCACTCGGGTCTGTCAATTCGCGTATACAGGGGACTATATTACCCCGGAATTCACGCACAAACCAATTACTAGACTGCCAAGTGCCCCAAGCAATGGAAAGGGAAGGAGGGATTCGGGCCTAGCTTGGGAGGAACCCGAACAACCAGTCCTAGATGAAGATGTTGTCGTAGAGGATGGTCCCGTTGAGGATGAATGGGGGTTCTTCGGGAAGGCGGTCAAGAAAGGGAAGAAAAAAGGACCAACAACCAGGACTGGCCCTTTGCGAGAACCGCTCTTCAATCCGATCCACGAGTTGAAGGCAGAGATGTATCACAGGGCCTTGACAGCGCGTTGCGAAATTCGTACAAACACACAACCTACGGAGGACTACACCAATGTCTTCCTCGGCCACGCAGAGCTATACGTCTTTGCTGAGAAATGGGATGTCAGTATTCTGAGAGACGTCGCTCTTTCCAAGCTTCAGAAGACATTGCAATCTTTCACTCTCTATGAAGACCGACGACCTGATATTGTCGAACTGCTGCGCTACGTATCTCCGATGAGAATACGCCAGACCGAGTTGGTGCTGAAGATAATTTAAGATCAATGGTCATAATATATGCTGCTCGCGAGGTAGAATCTTTGATTCATTGTCCGGAATTCTTGTCATTGCTTGGGGAGGGGGGACAGCTTGCTCAGAGTCTTATGCAGATGGTGGTGAAGCGCATCTAGTTTACCCTGATATGATCCCGTAAGTGCAGTCAAAGAATATAATTTGAGATAAAATCCAAAACTAGGAGAGTCCATAGAAGAAGACACTCTACTAGATTGCGTAAATTTGTGTCGCCCAACAATAACTCCCCGCCTTCCCCTTCAAACAAAAATATATAATCTTATGAACCACCACCTCAAAAGAAATTAAAAGAAATGCCAAAAAATGGCAAAACTCGAGGAGAGAAATTCGTCTGGAATGAAAATTTTTCGGTCGCGCTTTTCGAATCTGGGAGTTGGTAGTTGATGACCAGGCGATTTACTCTTTTTGATTTCCTCCTCTTGACGAACGGTTTGACTTGAACCACTTACAGGTGCCACCTTCCACGATTATGATGGATTGCAACTTATTTCAATCTAAGTAGCTACTCAAACTCGCTTATGCTAGCGAAGGTGCGGCGTCATGAAAATTCGTGAAGTGTGCGCGACAAAGGTGAAGTCATCTTAACGGCAAGCAAGGCCATGTCACAAATTCATTCGGGGCAGACCGAAAATACTTTTGGGGAACCAAATTGTTGGTTTGCCATTGCCAACGTTGGATTTCACTATGTGATCACGTTGTAAGAGGGAGACACGATGGCCAGCTGAGTAGGGTGTTCCTAAACCTGGTATTATCATGTCTACCTAAGAAGAGAGATCGGTGCTAGCCACCGATCTTATATATCTATCGTGACAAGAGTGAATGACTAGAGCTCGCCACCAAAAGCGATACATCTGGTTCACTCGAGTCATCGATGTGATTCAGTCTTACTAGAGTAATCGCATGACGATATGATTTACTTCTACTAACACAAATGATATATATCAATCCGTTCCATAAAGCTACATATTTCAAAGCAAGGCAAGCCAAATTTTCCTCCAAAGGCGCAAATTACGAAAAAAATTACGAAAAAAAAAAGGTTGTGTGTTGGTTAGCCACCAACGTTGGGTTTCAGGTATGTGATCACGTAGTGAGTCGTAACAGGGAGACACGATGGCTAGTAGAGTAGGGTATTCCTAAATCTGGTATTGTCGTGTCTGATGAAGAAGAAGAAAAAAGAGCTCGGTGCTAGCCAGAGCTTACATAGCTAGTGTACAGATAAAGAGTGAATGGCCGACAAAGAGTGAAGCATCTAGCTCATTCGCCTAATCACGTGACACCGTGGTTCACTTCTCCCAACATTGTGTTTTTCGTCCTTTCCCATGCTCCTCCCCATCCATCATATGCAAAGTTTCATGCGAACAGAAAAGGGAAACAGTACAGTAGTTTTCCGATGTTTGGCCCCCCCCCGTTACCCTCCTATTCATTGTTGCCAGGCCGGAGAAGTGGTAGCGTTCATGTGTGATCGGTGGTCACGAAGGAAATTTGATGTTGAAGAATGGGGGAAAAACCGAAAAAGAACCCGAAGAAGTGGTGCCGAAAGCAAAAGTGGCGATCAATGATTGATGCCATTGATGATGAAGAGTTGTACCTAAGTCCATTCCCGTAGCAGTGTTCGTTCGTAAATTTCGAGTCAAGTCGTGATTAAGAGTATCGAGAAAGTGTGAGTGAGCCTAGTGAAGACAGAAAGAACGATTCAAAGCAACCATCATCAAGGAACCCCCCAAAACTACATCCACAGATTTCCCCTCCAATTCTCCAAGTGCCCCCTCCTTATCATACCCAAAAACTCCCTACTCTTTCTCCCTCTCAAAGTCTTCCTCTCAACATCGCAGATAGAACAACCATCAATCTATTGAACAGTGCAAGATCCAGGACCGACATGATTCTTCTGAACGATGCAAGATCCCGGACCAACGTGGTTCTTTTGAACAGTGCAAGATCCGGGGCCGACGTGGTTCTTTTGGACGGTGCAGGAGCCAGGTCCGACGTGGTTCTTTGCCATTTTGATCTTTGGGGGTGGTTGTGGTGAAAGAAGAAAGTGTTATAGTGACTGGTGTTTGTGTGAGATTCTAGGTGTGTGGAAGTGTGAAGTGATTGTTGTTGATGAGGATTAGAAGAAGAGAGGTGTAGAGGGGGAAGGAAAGAGGGTTTTATAGGAAAGAGAAGAGAGTACTGTAGAGATAAGAAAGGGAGAGAAAACAAAAAGGAGGGTTTGTTGTGGGGAAATGAACATGGGTCACAAGGCTGGAACGTGTTGACTTGTGTTGTAAGAGAGGGAAAAAGAGAAGTGGGCTTGACATTGTTCCTTGAAGATTGGCTGGACTTCCATTACCTACCAAGTGGCGAGACAAAAAGGGAGAGAGAAGAGAAAACGCCTCTGAAAACTGAACAAGGACCACCTGGGTCGTTATGAGTAGCTTCGTGATACAGGAAAACAAACCCAACGATATCACAAAGACCTCTCCTCCACACCAGGCAACGAGTACACTTTCGAGCCCCGGTAGAACCGAGCTCTCCATGTGAAATTGAAGCTGGGAAGCATCAAGACTAACTCTTTCAACATCTTCATATCCAATCAAAACCACACCTTGGAAGTATACAGACCCGTGGCGTCTGACACACGGGGCTGGCCGAATTACTCTTCCCTTGTCCATTAACTCAAGACCCCAAAGACTTTCAAACATTAATCTACCACCCTTTCAAGAAAATGCACAACGCCAATAGTAGTTTCCATAAAAGTAGATCATAAAATTCTCGTGGCGTTCTGTCCCATGCCCATGTGGTTTGTTGTTGTTGGTGAAAAAAAAAATTAGGCGAAATCTCTTGATATTGTTCTTCTCGCTTGATATTGTTCTCCATGTCTCAAAGAAGTGTTTCCCTGCGACCAGCACCACCCAAAAAACAACACAACCACCAATCAGAATTATCCAACCAACAGCCGACGTATGAGGAATTCTCCGAAATAAACTTATTTTGAAGCCCCAGGGCTTTCTATGAGTAAGAGGCTAGATTAAAGAATGAGTTCCCAGGGATTTTTCCCGTTCAGATGCGACTCATCGAGAGCTGAGCAATCAGCTCGATTTCGTGGATCGAGGCTGTAAACAAAGCGAATTATTATTGAGGCAAGGGAAAGAAGATGTTTAATACACTATCACGATCATTTTGTCTACCAAAGTACTTACTCTACATGTAATTCCCAGATTGCCTCGAGGTTTCTCAAGCACTCCTAGCACTTCCTGGAAGTGTTTCTCCTGTATCCCTTCTTTTCAACCGCCACAAAATCTAGAACGAAACCATGTAACGAGTGGAGTACTCTACAATGCGCTTCTTCTTCAATTTTTACAAGTTGGAATCCGGGGTACGGTAGATCAATACCAATCGGACCCTGTACGAATTGCATCCAGTACCTGCCCAACTATCTGCCGACCATCCATTTTCCTTAATTACATAGCATATCCACGAGCCAGTTCAATCGATCGACAAGTTTCGTCCCGCTTATGGCCGTCCTCAAGCATGCTCGTTGTTGTACAGCATGTTGCAACTGAAGAAGTGATATTAGTCTAGGTGACTAGGCGATTCTCCAAGCCGCAACTAAATCTCGATGCCATGCGGCTCGACTGCTTTAGAACATGCCTCCCTTCCCACCTGCCTAGTTCTCTATGCATGTACATGCAAGTTACACTTTCAAGGCGCGAGACAATATGAACAGAATGGTGCAGGTACGATCGCTGGGCGTTGTTTGCGTCCACGAGGATCTTGCAGTTGATGAGTCGTTTCTGGAAGCGATGCTGACACTTCTGAGGAATTTATTGATATTGTTGATCGCTCACACACAGTAAATAACTACGGCAACGGCAACGGCAACGGCATTTGATACAGCCGATAACTTATCGTAAGTAGAAAATTATTGTGGAATACATTGCGGGATGATACACATTTTCACTGTGATCCGTAACGCTTGCTGCCCAGAGTCATTCATCACTGAGGAACGACATGCATAAAGAGAAAGTCCACCCAAACCGCTATCAGCCTACTTGAATCATCAGTAACAACATGCAGGAAATTGCCACCCAACCACTCTAAATGCAAAGCCTGAGGCCAGAGAGAACACAAACACATGCGCCCAGATCATCCCGAAGCCATGACGGACCTCTGAATACCCAAGACCTTCGAGATATCAAGCTGCTTATAATTTTCTGGCATGTGCTCGCCACTTGCGATGCACAAGACTTTCATTCTCTTATCGTATCGCAGACCCGTGAGCAGTTTGGGCGTGATGAGGAAGTATTGGCTGGTATGTTCCTTGCAGGCAATCTCGACCATGCGTTCATGCACCATACGCTCGTTACGGGGATCCATCCCTTGATTGATCTCGTCAACGACGCGGAATGGTGCACGGGCCATGGATTGGAGGGACATGAGGTAAAAGATGGTAGAAACCGAACGCTCGCCCCCAGATTGGCGTTGTGCGTCGAGAATTTGCAGTGTTTCGTGTTCTCTGTCAGTTGTGGTTAGTACAAGAATTAGATGCAACAAAGAATAAGTAAACATACCTGAACCTGACTTTGATTTGAATGGCCCAGTTCTCAAAGTCATCATCTTTATGCACGCTGACCTGACCAGCACAACCAATTTGTTCAAAATTAAATGAGAAAGCATCGCTGATCTTGGCCACCAGTCTGTCAAGCTCTGGTTCCCATTTGCTTCGAATGGTAGTGATGTATCGATCCAAATCAGCGAGTCGTTTTGTGTATCCAGCAACCTTCTCTGCAAATCTCTCAACCTCCTTTTGGCGTGCTTCATAGTCGCGAATAGCGTTGGGGTTATTGGCATGCATGAACTCGAGCTTCGACTCCTCCGCAGCAATCTCTTGATCGAGCGCTTCTACTGTCAGTCCTTCTTCATCCTCCCTACCTACAGCATCTCGGAAGGTTTCAAAGTCCGGCTCCGCACTGATTTCATTACAGACTTCCAGTGCCCGAGCTGCAACAGCTTTAACTCTTTTGGCCTCTTCTTCTACCCTCCTGACTAATTCCTCTTCTCTTTCAACTTGGTCTCTAATATCACGATTCCGCTCGTTCAGTGAGGTAATGTCCGATTTCGTTTCAATCAACCTGATCTTGGCCTCCACAATTTTTGAATGGCATAATCGTAATTTTCCAACAGCATTTTTGTGATCAAGGGCAAGCTGAGATTTGTGGAAGACCTCGGTGTCGTGCTCGGCCCACAATGCTTTAACTCGTTCACGAAGATATATCGCTTCTTGTCTTTTGGCGGACTCATTCTCTTTCTCCGCAGCTACAAAAAGTTAGAACAGTCATCTTGAGAACAGCATTGACTTACCAATTTTGACCGGAATATTCATTCGGGCAGTGTAAGATTTCTGTAAATCGGCCTTATCGGCTTTTGCTTTCACCTAATTGTCAAATTTATTAGCTTTGACCAGCAGACTGGATACGAGGGGGTGTGACTTACCTCTTCTTCCGTTTTGGCATCCAAAGCTGCCTTCAACTTCTCCATCGCCGCTCGCACTGGCTGTACATCATGGAAAAGTTGCTGCATGTCTTGCTCCGCGGCATCAATCCTGGACCGGATTTCGTCCCTCTTTGACGTATCGATGGGGCTGTCGGTCCAATATTGAGCGGGCTTAATACTTTGGGTATTCACTGTCGTGGCAGACGCTCCGTACTCGGCTCTTCTCAAAATCCTATTGCTGTGTTTGCCAGCCACCCAGTTGTTGATCCTGCTCCCCATAATTCTTGAGTGTTGGATCTCGGTTGTTTCTTGACTACCAATCGCGGTAGTATGAAGTTTAACGTTACTGCATAACATTGATAGTACTGGCTCAGGGCCTCTGATGAGATCTAAAGCCCAACCATCGAACCCGTAACTCTGCATTTCATCGTCTGATACTTGCGGTCTTTGCCATTCCGACAAAGGGGTAGTACATTGTTTGAGAGTAATGTCTGCAAGTCCTTTCTCTTGAATCAAGACCCTCCTAAGCGTTGTCCAGTCCTTGGAAGTTTGAGGAGTGAAAGCCAATAGGATGTTCCTCTGAACCAAAGACTCTAGAACACTCGCAAACTTAGGATCCTTGGGGTTGCAGGTAACCAGTGGAGGCCCGTAAACGTCCTTTTCAAATTCACCTTGGTTATCTTGTACCCATTTCCATGCTTCTGCTGTATCCTTAGATAAGCTTTGCAGCTTGGAAATGAGTTGACCTTCCGCACTTTCGAACTCTTCTAATTCTTGCTTGGTTCTTGTAAGCTCCCCTTTCTTTGCCTTGGCGGCTTCGTTCAATCTCTGGTGGTCGTCCCGTCGTTCGCTAATCTTGTTCCTGATGTCACGAATTTCCTGTTGCAATTTTGCCTAACACTCATAGTTAGCTAGCGACCCGCATAGGAAAAGTTTAGATGTGACTTGCTATCTTATCATTCCATTCACTGGCGTTAAACTCGACAGATGCTTCCTTCAGTTTGGCTTCGAGGGTGGTAATGGTTTGTTGAATCTTTCGTATCGCAACCTTCCTTGCATTATCCGTTTGAGACTCTCCTGAAAGCTTGCCTTCAATTTCACTTATCCTGACGTCGACCTGATCCAATTCGTCAAGGAGAGCCTTGGCCTCCTGCTCTGCAGCTTTGAGTATCTGCTCCCTTTCGCGTATGACGGTAGCAATTTGATCTTGATTTGATTCTTTTTGGCGAACTGTGGCCAGGATAGGCTCAACGCGATTGTGCAGCTCCCTCAAACGATTTTGAGCTTTGTTCTTCTTATTCTTGCACACTATGTGTGCAGCGCGAGCAATTCTGTATTCCACGAACGGTACTCGCTTCTTCAAGAAGGCTACTCTCTGTATAATCTCCTGTCTTTCCTTGAGCCTCTGTACCTCTGCCTGTAGACTTTGTTGTCGATTTTCCAACCCCTCCAAGACTTCCTCATCCGCGGCCTTCCTTTCCTCGAGACCCTTTTGCTCCTTTCGTCGTTGCTTTAGGTGCTCGTGTTGCTGCAACATCTCTTCGGGTGCAGCAGCACGTTGTGTCTGCAGAAGCAGCTCAACAGGTGATAAAGCCGCGAACTCGGAAACTTTATCCTGTGGTAAGAACTGGCAAAGATTGTCGATTTGGATAGACAATTTCTTGGTAAGCTCTTGAACAGCCTTAAGCGATGTTTTCTTCCCGTTGAGATACCATTCCCGTCCATTACCATCCCGAATGATCCTTACTCGTACAACATGATTGTTCACGTCCTTTGCTCGTCGTTCCAGCTCTATCTCAATCTCTGCCTCGCTCATATTGTGTTTCACGAACTCTCCCACTTCACCTGCACGTCCTAAGTGTTTAGGACTTAATCCCAGACCTAGACATATAGCGCAGACCAACGAACTCTTCCCTGTACCGTTGGGGCCAATAACCATATTCAGATTGGGGCCTGGGAAGAACTCGGCTTTTTCGTAGGTAACAAAGTTGGTGAGTTTGACTCTTCGGATCGAGCCAGGCTGGAATCCGCTCTTGGTTTTGCTGTTGGTAGATTCGTCGTCCTCGTCCTCGTCATTATCTCGTTCTGGGGAGGAGTTTGCACGGGACTGATCTGGTTCTGGTGATTCATCTTCTTCTGATTCGTTGCGGCTGCCATTCGTGCGAACGCGTTTGGTGCCAGACCTACTTGGTGTTGAGCCTTGTGAGGATCTGATATCGTCGCCCTCCTCGTCTTCTTCAATATCGGCACGAGGCCGCCTGCGAGAGGGCCCTGCTGATGACATTTGAGCTGGGAGATGCTGAAATGTGCCTAGAGATTTTGGAGCAGTCGCGAAGTGCCAACGCGAAAACGCGACCCGAATATGCATATCACGTGACTGTAGAAGCACCACTTTAAGCGGGGCTCTTTTGGAGATGTGGGAACCACGAATTCTTTTCACCTCGAAAAAACATTAGATCAAAATTTGAAAGAAAGTGCATTGGAATCTTTTCCTTTTGATCTCCTACAATTGCATCGTGTTTCGTGGAGTAAGGTTAGCCTACTACTTTATTTAACACACATGAATAGAGATCTAGTAAATCTGGCTCACACTAAAGATCCCCCCTCATAGTTTATATTTGTCCATTGATTTCTCTCAATCTTTGTGTGAGATTGTGTTCTGAAATAATATGATTTGTCTATGAAAGAATGATCCAGCAAGAGAGCTATTAGGGGGTTGGCTCTTGATCTTGTTAGATTCTGAAATGGGATGCTTGCATCCTCATAAATGTCACATACTTGCAAATAGCCCAGCAATCTATTCTCAGACCTAAGTTTTCCTACTGCCTCCTTGTCTTCTGGAGTCAGGGTTGTTCGCTGGATTTTGAGCAAAGAGGAACACAAGCCAACACATATGTGGCCTAGCACTGTCACGTGATTCAGCTGTGGTAACTAATCGACAAACTTCATCTCTTCGACAGTCACTTTCTTCAGAACTACCAGTGGGAGATATGTACAACTTCACAACATGTGACTGTCCATATGTATCAGGTCTAACGGGGTATCATATGCAAAAGTAATCCAAGAAACTATGCTCTGTTTCTGCTTGATATACACACTTCATCGCTGCCTCAGGTTACCTACCTAGGTTGTGTGCAGAAGATGACGTCTAGCTCAAATGAAGAGTATAAATCCCCTGGAGTTTGTATACAGGTAGGTCTGGTGATTGGGTTACTCTTTTCTATGGAATATCTCACTAATTGTATGCTTAGACACAACCAAGGCCATGGAATCCTTAGGAGCCCTGACCATTCACCAAATTAGAAACAAGGCTTGGAGGATCACATTGATGGTATTGTACAGTTTCATTCTTGTTCCTCACAGCGGTTGAGTGGCTTTATTCCGCAGGCTCTTCTCCTTCTTGTTTTTATATTCCATATTGTAATTTTTAGTATCGTACAATACGATACTTGTGCTGCCACTGAGATGAAGTATGAATGCCCAATCCGTGCGCAGGACAGAACAAATAGTAGACTAAAGAAGACAAATGTACCTAAGTGCTGTAATTTATGGGTATACGTCTCGAGGGTCGTTGCCGGGCACCGCATTTCCAACATTGTGGAATTCCGCCCAAATGTTTTTTGTCTTGGCATATCATCAGAAATTCCAACCCCACCGACCATTGCGCATAACGCGTTCCATCACCTAAATTGCTTGAGTGCAAAATCCTCAATCGGTTCCTTTTTCTCCTACGCTCATTCTAGGGCCTCTTTTTCTCTCTTCTGTTTTGTTTTCGTCCTAATTCGTTGCGCTCTCCGTTGGCTTTTTACCACACCTTGTGCTGCGTCACTCCCTTCTTGACGAAATTGGCACGCATTGTTCTCGCCAACATCCAGACGCGAAGCAGGAGGTTTAAATATAAGGTAATGTACGAACAATCATGCTAACAGCACGATTCGAAGCTGACTCTCTCTCGAAGAGCTTTCTGTTAGAATCCGCAAGGCGTCCTATTTTCTTCCACCAGACCATCCCCCGCAATAATCCCCGGTCAATAATCCCCAGTCAATCGACTCCCACACAAACTTCCATCATCGCGCGCAAGACCAAGGATACCGCCATTCTATCCATATCACGGGTGGGACGCAAGTGCTAAGGTTATCTACAAATGATCATGTTGATCTGGGCAACCCAAAATTCACTATGAGCGGCACTGTTAAATCTGCACGGCGCGCTCCGCTTGGAGAGGCGACCCGACGAGTAAACAATTCTCAGCTCTCTCAGCTCTCTCAGCAATATCTTGACTCTCCTGCTCTGGAAAAGTTTAGCATACCACATCACGAAAGCCTTCGAGTGAACGCGACGCAAGAAGTGCGCAAGACTCAAGAATCATCCATCATCTATAAAGACCCCGTGCAAGAGTATCTCACAACTGACTCGCCAGTGAACTTTCGCTTGTCTGTCATTTCAAAAGAATATCCCAATTCCAATCGAAACTCGCAGGTCTCGACTGTCTCCACGAATGCTTCCGATGGCAGGAAACTCAAGGGTTGTGTTGGACCATGGAGATTGGGGAAGACACTTGGAAGAGGCGCAACTGCCAGGGTCCGCAAAGCCAAACATATCATAACAGGTCAAGAGGCTGCAGTCAAGATTGTGCAGAAGAAAAATGCGCAGATGTCACAGGCCGGCAGTCTTGCTGCTTTGGATAAGGCTATGTCTGCTGTGTCCGAGACAGGTGATGGCGTCAGACGAATGCCAATTGGTATTGAGCGCGAAGTTGCAATCATGAAGCTCATCGAGCATCCAAACATCATGAAGCTCTACGATATCTGGGAGAACCGTGCTGAGATGTAAGTTCTTCCTTTTCGTTGTTGCTTGGGGACATCCACTTATCCTTTGCACAACAGATACATAGTATTGGAATTTGTCGACCAAGGAGAGCTGTTCGAGTACATCTCTTCAAGCGGCAGACTTCAGGAGCAAGAAGCTATCAAATTCTTCCGCCAAATGATGAGTGCGGTTGGCTTTTGTCATTCTATCAACATCTGTCATCGAGATTTGAAACCCGAGAATATTCTTATGACTTCCTCTGGCGATATCAAGATTGCAGATTTTGGCATGGCGGCGCTTCATCAAAGCCCAGGTCACAAACTCAAGACCTCTTGTGGTAGTCCTCACTATGCTGCACCAGAGCTCATCAAGGGTAACGAGTATCGCGGAGACAAAGCTGATATCTGGAGCATGGGAATCATTCTGTTTGCAATGCTTGCGGGTCGTCTTCCCTTTGATGTTGACACCAGCGAAGGTGGAGATTGGATCCCCGAACTTCTCAACAAGATCCGTAAAGGCAAATTCGAGATGGATGAGTTCCTCGGCGCAGATGCAAAGAATCTCATTTGGCGAATTCTTCAAGTTCATCCTCGAGAGCGGATTAGTATGGAGCAGATGTGGAAGCATCCGCTCATTCGAAAGTATGATCATTTGGATGATTATGCAACAGGCTTCCCAAAGACCCCAAGCAAAGACTGTGGCCACCCAGTTTTACGTAGAAGTGACATTGACACGGATTTGATGAGACACATGAGATCTATGTGGCATGCTCTCTCCGAGGAACAACTGATCGGCGCATTACTTAGTAAAGTGTAAGTCCATATTGACAGCTCTCTTTCACAGTGTATTGTTAACGTCATTCGTCCGTAGACCAAATGACCAGCAGATGTTTTATAGCCTGTTTCTCAAATATCGGGATGCTCAGCTTGAGAACTATACACCAGATGGCGTCGGATATTCAACCAGTGATTACCACCACGTCAGACCACAGGCTCTGAAGAAGACATACTCCACTTTTCTTTTCCCTTCAGAAGACGTGGGCCATAAACGCCACGCTTCTCGATTTACAGTCGTTAGCAATGGGGCGGACACAGAGTACAGTTACGATCCGTTCAAGGCATCACGACCCCAACATCTTGATACCTCTCGTCGCATGAAAGTTACCATTCACCCTCACTCCAATTCTCAGGAAGGCTTGAGGATATACAGTTCCAAGGGCCGAGGACTTGCGCCATCTATGAACCATGCCTCCCGGAGCTCTTTGGCGACTTCATGTAGAAGCCGAACTAGTGGAGGTTACAGGGCATCATCGTATAAGCGCGGCGTCAGCTTTGCGCATCTTCGGGCTCGACGCTCCTTTGGGAGTGATATGAGAAATGATAATACTGTATTGGACGTTCCCAACCCACACAGCAGTCATACCGAGGTCACTGACGATGGTGGAGAATTCTTACGTGCCGTATCTGTTCCCGCTTCAACTCGTTACATTCGGTCCAAAAAGAGACAAGCTGCATCTCAACCACTCATTGCAGCAACTAAGCCTGCCCGCTTGAGCCAGCTCTGGAATGAAGATGTCCGACAACACAGCAGTAGTTTAGCAGACGATTGCGATAAGGCATTTAATCGAACTTCTGTTCCCGACACAGCAAGAGGCGAGAAGTCGTCAATAGCTGCGTCTGGGAAGCGATCACACACGGGGGATTGGAATTCTGTGAAGTACGCAGCCCTTCAATCGACAAGTAATCAGGTACAAGAGACAGAGTATGAATCTGCAAAGGAACGACCACTGCCTCCTCCACCAGCCCCATCTGCTTTAGGTGGCCTTCAAGAAACCAAGAAACAAGGTGGAAAGCGCTTTGTTATTGATTCTCCTGAATACCCGGATCGAATGGTATCTCATATTGATCGAATCACCCAACCAAACTCCCCTTCAGCTTCCAATGTGGAGCGTCGAGCATTGTCAGCTCCAATCGAGAAGAGAACCAGCTCACTGGCTCGACCACTTCCTTCAATCCACGAGGCAAAGAAGAAGGATTCGTCACCATATAAGTCAAAACGCACTCAAAATAAGAACAGTCGAATCACATCTGCCCCTGAACCACGTACGTCTAGCAGAGCTCAGAAGATGGCGGGAACAATCCGAGTCGTGGATGCTTCGTCCCCAATGGCCCCACCCAAGCTTCCAGAGCGACCAAAGTCCAGAAAGACTGGCCCTCAAGCTGATGCTCTGCAAATACACCCCTCGACAATGATGGCAGGCGGAATCAGAGTAGACTCCGACCCTTTCACTTCTGCTCGCCCAAAAACTGAACTGGAACGAATTGATGAAGATGGTGTTGACGAGGGATACTGTGAGAGCAACACTGGTACGATTGTTAGAAAACCATCTGCCTGGCTCAAGCGATTGTCGAAGGGCAGCAATGAAGGTAGCAAGATCTCAATCGAGGAACTGGTGGCAGGATCGGGTTCAGGATCGACTGCCTCGCAATTCCAGTCCTCAGGTCATGATACACGGAGACCTCGTGTTGAGCGTGAACTTCCTGGGTTTCCCAAGGAGAAGGTGGAGAAGAAAGAGAAGAAGAACCTGAGTAGTCGCATTGGTGAATTCTTCAAGAAGCGCGAACCAAAATCAGGAGACATGTCTGTCGGTGGTATGACTTTGCACAGCTACCCTTCTATCTTGCATAGGGCATCATACCTGACATTCTTCGCAGGTCAGGATGTCTATGATGACAACGCCAGCATTCAAGAATCTATTCAGGGCGGTTCCGGATCAACGGAGGATCCTCGAACCCGTCAGATTGAACCCCAACAAAGCTGGCTTGCGAAACTCTTCAAGGTTAAGCCTGTCACCAAGTATGTGGTCTTCGCTATCTCAAAGCGTCGTGCTCGTCAAGAGGTCACTTCCATACTCAAGGAGTGGCGACGATATGGTATCAAGGATATCCAAGTCGACAAGAGGCGCAGTATTGTGTTCGGAAAAGTTGGTGCTAAGAATTGTAAGCCATCCTTCCTCTTTTCCTCCGTGCTCTCCCACTGACCAGCGACAACAGACTTGGATATGAAGGAAGTATCCTTTGCAGGCGAGATCATGACTATGTACGAACATGGTAATCGAAACCTGCTCAGCGTTGCCCGCTTCACTCAAGAACAAGGCGCAGCCAGCAGCTTTCACAAAGTAGTTGACACCTTGGAGACTGTCTTGAAATGCCGAGGCTTGCTGGTTGTGGATGAGACCAAGAGACGAATGATGATCAAGACGGTCAAGAGTCTGAATGGTGCTTCCCCAACCTGATCGAATTTTCTCCGTCGCTAAAGGAAAATTATTTGTAATGGAAGATTGGATTGCTCGATATACTTATGTGGTAAGATGAGTTGGCCATATTTTGCGTCTGTAGAGTAAGCTGTTTGTTGTGTTTGTTGTGTTTGTTGGATCGTTTGTGGGCGTTGGGTTGCATAACGATGGCTAACTTGCTTCTTTCTTTGAGTTTGTACTGGCGTTTTTAATTGAATGCGCGAGAAAGATGAGGAGAACTTATCATTAAACTTTTACACGGGAGGAGAGATGTAGAGAGCAAGGGAAGGAGGGGGGGGGAGACGGCGAGGAGATGTGATGGGACTCATGCAGTACTGCTCTTCTCCTATGCCTGCCCTAATTACCTTGTCCAAATCCTAGAGAAACTTA
Source organism: Tetracladium marchalianum (assembly GCA_037074945.1). NCBI lineage: Eukaryota > Fungi > Ascomycota > Leotiomycetes > Helotiales > Tetracladium > Tetracladium marchalianum. The sequence continues at coordinate 1,087 of JBAMDN010000748.1, read as the reverse complement.
TCAATAGCTTACCGTAGAACAAATGCACATATAATATATAAACTGATCCGGTTGTGGTGCGTGAACGACTTGATCCGGAGTGTCCGGACGATCAACAGCTCAGAGGTATCCATAACCAGAAGGAGAGGTATGCCTTCAAGCAGTAGCGAAGATTCGCGTCATAATATCATACGAACAGACGATAGCCAAGTATTAAAACATCCAAGTAACAAGTCCTCCGTACCAGAGACCAATATACAACCACAACATCGACCAAAACCCGCAGACCTTTCTCCTCCCAAGTTTCCTACACGAAACAGACAGCACCTCTCCCTTATATACCTCACTCACTACTATTAAGGCACAGTAGGAACGTTACCTCCCATTCCCCACCTTGTCTCTTTTCAAATCCCTGATATGCAGGTAAACCACAAGTTCAAATCCCTTCGAACGCCTCAAAACCACAAACCAAACTCCCGGAAATCCTTCACGACGTCTAAGCAAGCATCCGCACCTTCCCAATCATCCGATCACCACCCAGCATCAAGCATCAAGCGTCAAGCATGTCTTTTCCAGCATTACTTCAAGCCACCCGCAAATACCGATGTCTCTTCCAAGCAGGCAACAGCTTTTGTACCCTGTCAACACTAGCATGAACCCGACGATCTGGTTTGTACGCTTTGGAGATGCGGATGTGGAGTTTGGGTGCTTGTGGATGTGGGATTGTGGTGGTGCGGGTGCTTGTTTTGTGGAGTGGGAGGGATGAGAAGGGCCGATTGCGAATACCTCCGTATGTTGGGTGAGAACGCCCGCCCGCTGTACAGGTGGGTGTGGCGTTTTTGAGTGGCTTTTGCTTGGGGGGGGAATGTGAACGTTTAGGATGTTTTGGTGGAAGGGGTGGCTTGCATGTACAGTACTTCATGTGTAGGTATGAAAATGTTTTAAAGGAAGTGTGCAGTGGTTTGGATGTTGTGTGGAAGATGGAGGGGACGAGAAAAAGTGGAGAGATAATTCTTGGGAGGACTTGGATGTTGGAGTCGTGGGATTTCTTGCGACAAACCAGAATTGCAGGGGTGTTACCAACGAGGGAAAATACCCATACGGAGTC